>CM045464.1:6817057-7041249 GCA_024666655.1 Dascyllus trimaculatus | reverse complement strand
GCCAGACTTTCACTTTTGTTTTATTTATTTATTTCTGTATTTTCACAGGTTTTTTTTTTTTAATGTCACAGAGCAGATTTTTTTCTCTCTACAGTGTCGGTTGTGAAGCTGCAGCTCTCGTTTCAGAGTCGGATCCATATTTAACCCCGTGAACTCCCGGAGGACGCCTGCATCCGCCGTCAGCTCTGCTTCCACTCTGTCCGTTTGCTGCTGCGTCAATAAAGACATTCGGCTTCACAGGTTTCAGAAAACACTCATCTCTGCAACAAAAAGGAGAAATTTTCCTTTATTTATGACATTTCTTGCACAAGAGCAACGTAAACGTGTAGCGTCTTGCAGCATGTGAAGCTGAAAGTTACAGGATTGATCACAAATTGATTATTTACACTGAAAAACTAATTTATATTTATTTTATTTCAGGTGGAGGAAAGTGTCCTCCATGTTTTCTGACACTTTGATAAGAAACCTCAGTCGGGTTTCTCCCTAGCGAGAACTTCCACGTGCATGCAGCAGTTCAGGAGCTGCAGTTTTTGGCGTTTATGCTCCAGTTTCAACCATTTTCTACAGCGAAAGCCACAACGCAACCACAAAAGCCACAACGCAACTGTAAAAGCCACAACGCAACTGCAAAAGCCACAACGCAACAGCGAAAGCCACACTGCAACTGCAAAAGCCACAACGCAACCGCAAACGCCACAACGCAACCGCAAAAGCCACAACGCAACCGCAAAAGCCACAACGCAACCGCAAAAGCCATAACGCAACCGCAAAAGCCACAACGCAACCGCAAAAGCCACAACTCAACCGCAAACGCCACAACGCAACCGCAAACGCCACAACGCAACCGCAAAAGCCACAACGCAACCGCAAAAGCCACAACGCAACCACAAAAGCAACAACGCAACCGCAAAAGCCACAACGCAATCACAAAAGCCACAACGCAACCACAAACGCCACAACGCAACCGCAAAAGCCACAACGCAACCGCAAAAGCAACAACGCAACTGCAAAAGCCACAACGCAACAGCGAAAGCCACAACCCAACAGCAAAAGCCACAACGCAACCACAAAAGCCACAACGCAACTGCAAAAGCCACAACGCAAATGCAAGTTACTATTGCAACAACACGCCAACAGTAGGATAAAACTAACCTGTTTCACGACGGTCTAATCCCAGCTCATCTTAGCATTCGCGCTGTGGCTTTTGCAGTTGCGTTGACCCTCTTGGGCCACCGTATTTATGAGGCCACAGTGCTGCCATCTTTGTATATTTATTTACATACAGTCTTATAGTCCCAATTAGCTGCATTTCAGTCACTGTTTCATGCTCGTCCTGCTGTCTGACAACAGAAACAGAAAAATGTGCTTTATTGTGAATTCGGCTGTATTAAAATGCAGCTTATGTGAGCACAGAGAGCAGGAGAGAAGCTAACAGATGGACACAGCAGCTGAGTTTAAGTGAAACACAACAGGTGACATGAAAACACAGTAACCCACCCAGTTCTTGTTTACTGGTTTAAATTAAAGTTTCCACAGAGCTCTGACTTGTGGGTAGACCATCATGGCTAATGCTAACGTTAGCCACATTAGCCACACAACATCCTAACACTAAGGAGCTTCTTACTGTTGTGGGGTCATTGCCATTAATAATACAAGTAATCCATTGGATGTTGAGTTCCTCAGATGCTGGGAGTGCATGAGGCCTCTTGTGTTCAGTCTTGCAGCAAACAACAAAACATTTGGTGAGTTTTTGAGACATTTTAGAGCAGAAGCAGCTCTAGAAACTAAATAAACCTGGTGGACTGAGAGGCAGCTGCTCATTCTGATTGGTTCACCTGATAATACTCAAGTAAAGTTGGTGTTTACTTGTCGTTAGAGCAGGACTAAAACCAGGAGTTATACAGTCATGGTGGAATCAAGCATGTCTGTGGTTTTATTTATGAAAGAAACCTTCTGGGGACTTGGAAACTTCAATTAATTTGCTGAAAAGTGGCAAAATATACGACCTTTGACTGGTTACTGTTGTTGTTTATTTGTTTCTCTGCTTTAATCTGGGAAACAAGATGGTTTTTCTTGTTGTAGTTTATCTTCTTTTATCTTCTGGAAGCTGCTACTCAGTGACTCGGCGTCCTCAACACAACTGTGGAAATCAGAATTATCACCCAGAGGAAGCATGCAGCCCTCATGTACCACCACATGTCTGTAAACAGAGACAGATAATACAGTTTTAGTCTGTTTTCACTGCAAAAAAACACTCTGATTTCCTGCCAAGCTTTAAATTAGTCCACCTTAATCTAATCTAGAGGTGATCACGGTGTCCTCATAAGACAACCAGCCGGTCCTCACAGGTCCATCTAACCCGGCATCACACACACTCGGACAGAGGAGCCTTTGTGTGGACGACGAAGGCCTCGATCTGAACCACATCACAGTGAATGAAGCCTCGCACTCTGAACAAACACACTCCCACCAGTCTATAAACAGAGCCTGCAGCCACAGAGCACCACTGTTTACCCACAATCCTCTCTGCTCCTCCTGTAAAGCTTCACATGTTCCTCATTAGATGTTCGCATTTTCTTGCAGTACACTGTAGATTTGGACGTCTGACATGCCTCCTGGCGCTGGCAGTGAACCCAGCTGCTGACTGCAGTCGGGTTGTTTCGATCTTTCGACGTCTTGCAGGCAGAAACAAAGAGGAGGAGCTTCTGGTTTTAAGGTACGACGGAGGGAATCGGATCAGCAGAACCAGGAGATGCAAAGCTGCCCTGCTGAGTCACAGCTCTGGGCTCCGTCGCAGCGTATCGATCTCTGCAGTGATGCTGCTCCAGCATGACGCAGCTCCTCTCACTTTCCATCACCTCCTTACAAACCTCACACTTCCTGCTGATGCTCACTCACACTTTCATACCATGAAGAGGCTTTTAATAACGGTTCACGGCCTTTTTCAGAGGAGAGTAAATACCTAAAGTGCTGCAGCAGGCTTCACTGTGGCTCATTTTTCACTGGAACATAAAGTCCTGCACCTCCATGGAAACAGAACAACCACACTGTGAAAGAACTGAGTTTTTTATGGGCAATTCATTTTTTTAAAACAAATTTTCCCTGTTTTGTTTAATTACAGATAATAAAATCACTGAAAAACATATTAATTTACACGTTAACCGTAAAACAACTGTAAATAAAGTAAATTTTGTTTTCTTCTACTGTTTTTTAAATTTATTTTTACATTATTTGACTGTAAAATTATATACATGTATGTAATTTTACTGTATTTAAATCAACAACAAAAACAACAACCACCAGAAAATTATTATTTTACAGATATTTGCTGTTATTTTCCCCGCTTTTACCATTTTTTAATGATTTTTTTTCTTCCTCTTCACTATTTTACAGATGTTTGCTAATGTTTGAAAGGAAAAAAAATATATATACAAATGATGCAAAATGCTGCTGTTGTTTTACAGATTTTTCTAAATTAAAATATATTAAAGTAAAATCACAGAGAAAGGGTATAAATTCACAAGTGACTGTAAAATACAACGAGGATAAAACTCTAAATAATGTCCACATCAAAAATCTGCATTTTTACAAATATTTAATTGTTTATTTACAACATTAGATATTTTTTACTGAATTTAAATAAACAAAAATATCATTATTTCATAAATACTGGCTGCTATCTGAGAGATTGAAAAATGCACAGATGATTTTTTTGACTGTTATTTTACAGATTTTCTCCTGTTTTGTTAAATTATTTATAACATCAAGTAAAATCACAGAGAAAAGGTTTTAATTTTAGAAGTGACTGTAAAATATAACGAGGATGAAACTGTAAATAATGAACATTTTTACAAATAGTAATGTGTTCTTTTACAACACATGAGCATAATATTACAGTTTAACTGTATTTAAATCAGCTAATAATGTAATTATTTTACGATGTTTGCTGTTATTTTTACAGTTTTTTAATGTAACATGTTTTAACTTTTTTTCTGGCAGTTAAGGTGTCGGATTTTCACGGTTTGTCTTTTTAAAAATAGTTTTTAATGTCAGTGTTTTCCATCATTTTCACACCTTTGCTGCCAGGTTTTCACTTTTCTCATCTGACGTGTTTTAATGTATTTTTCTTGCAGAAAGGTGCCAGACTTTCACTTTTGTTTTATTTATTTATTTCTGTATTTTCACAGGTTTTTTTTAATGTTACAGAGCAGATTTTTTTCTCTCTACAGTGTCGGTTGTGAAGCTGCAGCTCTCGTTTCAGAGTCGGATCCATATTTAACCCCGTGAACTCCCGGAGGACGCCTGCATCCGCCGTCAGCTCTGCTTCCACTCTGTCCGTTTGCTGCTGCGTCAATAAAGACATTCGGCTTCACAGGTTTCAGAAAACACTCATCTCTGCAACAAAAAGGAGAAATTTTCCTTTATTTATGACATTTCTTGCACAAGAGCAACGTAAACGTGTAGCGTCTTGCAGCATGTGAAGCTGAAAGTTACAGGATTGATCACAAATTGATTATTTACACTGAAAAACTAATTTATATTTATTTTATTTCAGGTGGAGGAAAGTGTCCTCCATGTTTTCTGACACTTTGATAAGAAACCTCAGTCGGGTTTCTCCCTAGCGAGAACTTCCACGTGCATGCAGCAGTTCAGGAGCTGCAGTTTTTGGCGTTTATGCTCCAGTTTCAACCATTTTCTGCAGGACTCCTGGTTCTGTCCGACTCTGGATGGATGTTTGGACTCGTTGTTTGGCTGCAGGATGAATCGGGACGATCAGACGCCTCCTGAAGCTGTTAGACAAGAATGTTAACGTCTAAAGTGATTCAGATTCCTCTACGGTGCTTCGTCTGTATAGTTTTATCATTTTTATTGCTAAAAGTCTCCTGCAAAACACCTCTTAGATCCCCAGCAGTATGCATAAATCCTGCTTTATATATAATAACACACACACACACACACACACACACACACACACTGAGCCTCGCCCACCTCACAAGTATTTTCCATCATCTGCCGACTATTTTCCACCAAATCAACAAACACCTTTAATCCATGGAAACATCACAGCAGATGCCCAGATTCCTGACGGAAGATGCTCAGTCATGAGACGCTGTGTGTGTGTGTGTGTGTGTGTGTGTGTGTGTGTGTGTGTGTGTGTGTGTGTGTGTGTGTGTGTGTGTGTGTGTGTGTGAGAGTGAAAACTGCTGTGTAATCCCCCTCCCATCTCGTCCTGTCTCTCGGTGGCTGTAGTTGCTATTTCAGTGAGGACCAGTTTGAGTTTCCGACCTTTGAAAGTGAGATATTTTTAAAATATTTAGTGAGGTGGAAGCAGCTGTAACTGATAGTTTTACAGTGCTGGTGTGTAAAAGTACTGCGTGAAAGGTTACACATAGTTTAGTTAGTTTAGTCAAACTGGTCAAAAGGCTTCATAATCACCTGTCTGCTGCTCATCTGTTGCACATTATGGTCTTACAATAATCTTAATATGCTGCCAGTTAAAAAAAAACCAACTAAAATACCCTGAGAATGAAGTGAAACCTACACTGTAAAAAACAGAAAGCTGTTTGTATTCATTTTAAAACTATTTGCTGTTGTTTTTACAGATTTTCCCAGTTTTGTTAAATTACAGATAATATTTGGAAAAATCCCAGAAATAAAATAATAATATAATGTTGTGGCCATACCGCCTGGTGGATGTCTGATCCCGTCAGGTCTGGGAAGCTAAGCGGGGTTGGGTCTGGTCAGTACCTGGATGGGAGACCGTGAGGGAACACCAGGAAGCCTGGGTGGATGCAGTGTGAGAGTGAGTGGTTGGTGGTGGTCGGAGGGGCCGATGGAGCAGCCTGGCCTCCATCAGTCTATCCCTACATATGTAGCTTAGCACCATGGAGTACGGAGGGAATGAATAATGCAATGTAAAGTGTCTTTGAGTGTCTAGAAAAGCGCTATATAAAACCAATGCATTATAATAATAATAATAATAATAATTGTTATTATTATTATATAATAATAATAATTATTATTATTATTATTATTATATAATTATAATAATAATTATTATTATTATTATTATCATTATTATACATGTTAACCCAAAAGAAAAAAACTTTTAAAATGTAAATAATGTCCACATCAAAAATGTGTATTTGTATAAAATTAGTGTTTCAATTTGAGTTTTTTAAAACAATGTTTGATGGTAAAATTACAGTGTTTTGACTTTATTTAAATCAATAAAAATACAGCATTTTATGGATATTTATCCATCCATCCTGTTATCTGAAAGAAAATAAATATGTATATTAAGGACTGAAAACTTGTTAATAATATTTTAACTGTTATTTTACAATTTTCTTCCTGTTTTGTTAAATTACTGATAATATCTAATAAAATTATAGAAAATGTATTATTTACATGTTGACTGTTAAGAAAATAAAAATAAAAACAGGCCATACTGTAAATGATGTCCTCAGTAAATAGGTATATTAGTATTACCTCCCTTTTTCCTTTAAATAACAGCATATATCTGTAAATTAAAGATGTTTTTGCTAATTTAAATACAGTAAATAGTGTAAAATTTAATGGTCAAACACTGTAGAAGAGCAAATTACTTTCTTAAAATACAGATTTTTGATGTGGACAGTATTTTATTATTTGTTAATGTCTCTTTTCTGTTGTTTTACTAACTGTAATTTCACCAAACAGGGGAAACTACATTGTTTATAGTGTCCTTGAGTTTTCAGGTTGTTCTGTAACTGCTGGATGTCGAAATAACTTGTCTTTATTATAGTGTGATGATGTTTTGACCTGTTCCTCAGAATAGCTGCATGTTTATTTAAAGGTATTCCAGAGTTGTTCTGTTGTCCTTCAGCTCATGTCTTGTGTTTGTGCTGCTGTTTGTTGGTCTGTTTGTTGGTCTGTTGTCTCTGTGTGTTTGTTGCTCAGCTGATGTGTTGATGTGATCCAGCCAGAGGTTCATGAAGAAGAAACCTGATGTCATGCTGCGTTCAGGACCACCAGGAGGTTTCAGGTTGAACATCTGCTGTTCAACAACATGTAAACCGTTTATCTTCAAGTGTCTGAGAGACGCTTCCTGAACCTCCGCTGACTGTAAACAGTCCAAACTGTTGCTAAGCAACCGCAGCTAATCAGAGCAGCTGCATCATCCTCATCCTCCCTGCTGGGCGACTAAAGATAACTCTAATGTCAGCCTGAACAACTGGGTCAACACACACACACACACACACACACACACACACACACACAGAGGCTGTTTACATGTTTTACTCCTCAGACAACAGAACAAGTATAAAGCAGTGACTCCATCTGTGCCTGATGAGTCCTGGAGGTTCGTCCTCGTCCCTCTTGAAGGCCTCGGGTCCAGGACCTGTTCTGTTCTCAGAGGATCTGTAGGTCCGTCCACCTTCACAACCCACAGTGGGATCTGGGGTCAAAGGTGTTTCTACTTCCTGACTAATGAGTCGGTCTGTAGTCGGTTTACGTCCGTCTGAGGTTGTTGTGCATCATTCTGTGGATGTTTTGTGTCTTTGTGGTTGTTTTGTGTGTTTTTGTGGTTGTTTTGTGTGTTTTTGTGGTTGTTTTGTGTCTTTGTGGTTGTTTTGCATCATTCTGTGGTTGTTTTGTGTCTTTTTGTGGTTGTTTTGCATCATTCTGTGATGGTTTTGTGTCTTTTTGTGGTTGTTTTGCATCATTCTGTGTGTGTTTTGTGTCTTTTTGTGGTTGTGTTTTGTCTTTTTGTGGTTGTGTTGTGTCTTTTTGTGGATGTTTTGTGTCTTTTTGTGGTTGTGTTGTGTCTTTTTGTGGTTGTGTTGTGTCATGTTGTGTGTGTTTGTGGTTATTTTGTAGTTTTTGTAGTCATTTTGTGTCTCTGTCTTATTTTGGGGGGCATTTTGGTGGTTGTTTTGTGTTTTTTGTTTTTGTTTTGTGTGTTTCTGTAGTTGTGTTGTGTCATGTTGTTTGTATTTGTGGTTACTTTGTGTCTATTTTGTGTTTTGTATGGTTGTTTGTTGTCTTTTGTTGTCATTTTATGGTAGTTTTGCATCATTTTGTAGTCGTGTTGTGTCATTTTGTGGGATTTATGTGGTTGTTTTGTGCTTCTTAGTAGCTTTTTGTGAGTCTTTGTAGCTTTTTGAGGCTTTTTCTGGCTGTTTTGTGTCTTTTGGCAGTCAGTTTGGGTTTCTTGTGGTTGTTTTGTGGTTTTTGTAGGCATTTCATGTCTCTTTGTGGTAGTTTTGGGCATTTTTGTGGTTGTGTTGTGTTTTTTCTGTGGTTGTTTTGTGTCTTTTTGCGGTTGTTTTATGGTTTTTGTAGTCATTTTATGTCTCTGTGGTTTGTTTTGGGTGTTGTTGTGGTTGTTTTGTGTCTTTTTGTGGTTGTTTGTTGTCTTTTGCAGTTATTTTGTAGTTTTTGTAGTCATTTTATGTCTCTTTGTGTTTTGTTTTAGGCGTTTTTGTGGTTGCCTTGTGTCTTTTTGTGGTAGTTTTGCGTCATTCTGTGGTTGTGTTGTGTCATTTTGTGTCTCTTTGTGGTGGTATTGTGCCTCTTTGCAGCTTTTTGTGTCTTTTGGTGGCAGTTTTGTGTGATTTATGTGGTGGTTCTGTGCCTCTTAGTAGCTGTTTGTGGCTGTTTTATGTGTTTTTGTGGTCCCTTTCGTTCCTCTTTGTGGTTTGTTTGTGGTCAAACTGAAAACATTGCGGCAGTATAATCACATTCATTAAAGATGAGCTAATTCAATATTGTGAACATTACTGTCAGCTGGTTATTTTTCCTGTAGCTGCAGCAGAAGAACTGAACCAGCCCAGGATTAATGTCAAACAGCCAACAGGGTTTTCAGTATTCAGAGTCAGTGTTTCAGTAGTAGTTTAGTCCTTCTCCAGCACCACACCTCACTACATTGATCTGACAGGTGCAGCTACATGAAAAGCTTTTCATGGTCGGCGTTCTGTTACACATTAAAGCAGCGGTTCAGCTTTTAGGTTTGTGATGTTCTTAGCGGCTCCACAGGGACACATTTCTGCTTTAAACTTCAATAAATGTTCAAATGATCCAACAAAACACAAGAAATAAGAAAAACTCAGTGAAATGAAATGACTCAAACTAAATAGTCGTCAGGTCACATGACTGTGACTCACCTGCTGGTCATCCTCCAATCAGCTGACTGCTGTTTCCAACACGACCCACAGCACAAACACTGAGATGATGTCACTGCAGCGTCTCTGTCGACACACAAATCAAATAAAGCAGCTCCACGATAGTTTCTTATCTGCCTGTTGACATTACTGAGTCTCTTTGTGGTTGTTTTGTGTCTCTTTGTAGTTGTTTTGTTTCTCTTTGTGGTTGTTTTGTTTCTCTTTGCGGTTGTTTTGTGTCTCTTTGTAGTTGTTTTGTGACTATTTGTGGTTGTTTTGTGACTATTTGTGGTTGTTTTGTGACTATTTGTGGTTGTTTTGTGTCTCTTTGTGGTTGTTTTGTGTGTATTTGTGGTTGTTTTGTTTCTCTTTGTAGTTGTTTTGTTTCTCTTTGTTGTTTTGTTTCTCTTTGTGGTTGTTTTGTGTCTCTTTGTAGTTGTTTTGTTTCTCTTTGTAGTTGTTTTGTTTCTCTTTGTGGTTGTTTTGTGTCTCTTTGTGGTTGTTTTGTGACTATTTGTGGTTGTTTTGTGTCTCTTTGTGGTTGTTTTGTGACTATTTGAGGTTGTTTTGTGACTATTTGTGGTTGTTTTGTGACTATTTGTGGTTGTTTTGTGTCTCTTTGTGGTTGTTTTGTGTGTATTTGTGGTTGTTTTGTTTCTCTTTGTAGTTGTTTTGTTTCTCTTTGTTGTTTTGTTTCTCTTTGTAGTTGTTTTGTTTCTCTTTGTGGTTGTTTTGTGTCTCTTTGTGGTTGTTTTGTGACTATTTGTGGTTGTTTTGTGTCTCTTTGTGGTTGTTTTGTGACTATTTGAGGTTGTTTTGTGACTATTTGTGGTTGTTTTGTGACTATTTGTGGTTGTTTTGTGTCTCTTTGTGGTTGTTTTGTGTGTATTTGTGGTTGTTTTGTTGCTCTTTGTAGTTGTTTTGTGTCTTTTCATTGTTGTTTTGTGTCTTTTTGTGGTTGTTTTGTGTCTCTTTGTAGTTGTTTTGTGTCTCTTCATTGTTGTTTTGTGTCTTTTTGTGGTTGTTTTGCGTCTCTTTGTAGTTATTTAGTGTCTCTTTGTAGTTGTTTTGTGTCTCTTTATTGTTGTTTTGTGTCTTTTTGTGGTTGTTTTGCATCTCTTTGTAGTTGTTTAGTGTCTATTTGTAGTTGTTTTGTGTCTCTTCATTGTTGTTTTGTATCTTTTTGTAGTTGTTTGATGCCCCTTTTGACTTTTATATCTTTTTGCAGACATCGTGTGTCACTTTAGAGCCAATTTGCGGATCTTTTTGGTTGTTTTTTGTCTTTTTGCAGTAATTTTAGATCTCTTTGTTGTTGTTATAGAGTTGTTTTGTGTCTGTAGACGTTTTGTGTCACTGTGGTGTCATTTTAGGACTTTTTGTTGTTGTTTCGTGTCTCCTTGTGATTGTTTTCTGCCCCTTTGTGGTTGTTTTTGCCTCTTCGTTTATATGCATTTTTATGGATTTTTCTAGTAACTTTGTGTGTATTTGCACTTGTTTTTTTATAAACATTTTGGGCCTCTTTTTGATTGTTTCGTCCATTGTTTTAAGACTCTTTTTGGCTTGTTTTGTGTCTCTTTGTGGTTGCTTTTTGTCCTTACATGGACGATTTTGTCTGTTTCTGATTGTTATGTGTCTCTTTATAGATAATTTGTGTCTTTGCAGTTGTCTGGTCTTTCGCTGTCGTCCTTTTTTGACGCTTTGTGGTTGTTTTTGATCTCTTTGTAGATGTTTTGTGTCATCTTATAGTTGGACGCTCTGAACAAGGCGCCCCTGACTTCTTGGGCTTGAATTCTCTCTGGTATTAATCTGCATTTGGTAAACCAGCATGCATCATAAGCAATTTAAACACAGCTGCAATTTGATAAATGATATACACGTAAGCTAGTTAATAACTTGTACACACACAAAACAGAAAATTAGTCAGACTCAGCTGGAATGTTCTGGAAAATAATGTTTTAAACGCACACATGTAACAGAGATCAATGTTGATAAGCTGATTTACAATAACTGTCCCCTAAATATGTAAATGGTTTACATTCAGATTTGAATTACAGTTTTTTTCAGTTGGTTGCTAAAGTTTTCCAACAAAACCACAAACACTGAACTTCAAACGGCCGACTTTCACATTCTCTGAACTAGTTTCAGTGTTTCTAAGCTTTCTGATTGCGACAGTTATGTTTCTCTGTATGAGAATAAATCTGGACTCATAAAATCCCCTTCCTGCCCGGCCCTAGTTTCAGAAAGATTTGTAGCTCACATTCATGGTTGTGGTGAAGAGTTTCCCCTTGGTTACTCAACTCTATGATTTTATGTTCATTCATGTTGGTGTGCAGCTTTTCACAGCAGTTGGGTTGCATTCAGTTTTCCCACAAAGAAGCACAAGGAGCCTTAAGCTAACCAGCTAGCTAAGTAGCTAAATTACTGCTAAAACAAATGTTGTGGGTTCCACTTTTTTGCAAAATGCTAAATACAGTTTTACAGTCTGTTCGCTTTTGTTATTGTATCTTCTATTCTGTTAGTTTGTAGTCTATTAGCTTCAGTTTTGTTTCACTACTGTTTATTCTGTTAGCTTCTATTCTGTTAGCTTCAGTTCTGTTAGCTTTTGTTATGGTACGTTCTGTTCTGTTAGTTTCTAGTCCGTATCAGCTCTGTTAGAATTTGTTTCACTACTTTCTATTCTGTTAGTTTCTATTTTGTTAGCATTTGCTCTGTTACTATTTTGTTAGCTTTCTCGTACAGTTGTATATTTACAATACCAAGGTAGTCCCTTAAAAAGCATTTCAAGCATGTCACCTCGGTTAAATGGGCTCCATTAGAACTACAGGTTGTTTAGTTCTACCTTCAGTATGTTATCAATCAAACCTGATCAATCGTGTCACATTAGAACAGAGCTGTATTTGGTAAAGAGACATTTTTGTCCTCCCTCTTCCCTCCGTCCCTGACACGTTATCACGTGTTGCTGCTCTATCTCTGCAGCAGCCATAAATACTAACAGACGTATATATTCTTGGTGTATATATAGCGTGTGGCCTGTCATCAGTATGCTGTGTAACTCTATATGTCGGACTGAAGCTCAGCTCCTCTGCAGCTCCACAGTTTTACCGTTTCTTAAGCAGCTATTGATCTCTTGTAGAAAAGCTGGTTAACAGGAATCAATAAAACACAAGATGCAACACCGTCCACAGCGATGCTAATGTGAGCTAGCATGATGATGTTTAGCTGGTGTGCCATTATTTTAATTATCATACAAGTTTTAGAAGCTCAGCAGCTAACATTAAATTATATGCCCCACGTGGCCTGAATGCATCATTTCTGAGCTGTGAAACCCTGTGATTAGTCATCCTCAGTTTACAGATGCATTACCTTCATATGTGTGGTGGAAACTTGCTTATTTCCTCTTTATGCTGCCTGATACTTCTGCTTAACTGGACTCTAGAAGGAAATGTTTCACTTTAACTGCACTCTCTGATTGCTAAATATTCAAATATTGCATTATTATTTTTTACTCTTTCTTACCAGGAACCACAACATCCAGGTGTATCTATGTGTCCATTTTTCAGTACTAAACATATGACCAGTGTGTCTTGCTGTAGATTAAAAAACATTAACAACACTATCAGTTTAGAACATCTTAAACCCTGACAAGCTGTTTCTGCTTTTCTGTTTCTCCTTTTATTTTTGTATTATTACTTCATGTTTTGTGTCTTTTTGTAGTTGTTTTGTGTCCCTATAGAGTCATTTTGTGTTGCTTTGTAGACAATGTGGGTCTATTTGTAAACATTTTGTGTCTCTTTGTGGTTGTTTTATGTATTTTTGGTGGTTACTTTGTGTCTTTTGTAGTTGTTTTTTGTCTCTTTGTAGTTGTTTTGTGTGTTTTTGGTGGTTACTTTGTATATTTTTGTAGTAGTTTTGTGTAGTTTTGGTGGTTACTTTGTGTTTTTTGTAGTTGTTTTGTGTCTCTTTGTAGTTGTTTTGTGTGTTTTTGGTGGTTACTTTGTGTTTTTTGTAGTAGTTTTGTATCTCTTTGTAGTTGTTTTGTGTATTTTTGGTGGTTACTTTGTGTCTTTTGTAGTTGTTTTGTGTCTCTTTGTAGTTGTTTTGTGTTTGTTGATAGTTATTTTGTATCTTTTTGTGGTGATTTAGTGTCACTTTATGGCGTCTTTTTGTATTTCTGTAGGTATTTTGTGTCCTCTTATAAATATTTTGTGTCTCTTTGTAGTTGTTTTGCATCTCTTGGTGGTCATTTTGTGTCTGTCTGTAGATATTTTTTGTCTCTTTGTAGATATTTTGTGTCCTCAGCTACGCATTTTATGTCTGACGGTGGTTTTTTTGTATCTATTTGTTGTTGTTTTGTATCTCTGTGTTGTTGTTTTGTGTCTCTTTGTTGTTGTTTTGTATCTCTGTGTTGTTTTTTTTATTGTCTTTGTTGTTGTTTTGTATCTCTGTGTTGTTGTTTTGTGTCTCTTTGTTGTTGTTTTGTATCTCTGTGTTGTTGTTTTGTGTCTCTTTGTTGTTGTTTTGTATCTCTGTGTTGTTGTTTTGTGTCTCTTTGTTGTTGTTTTGTATCTCTGTGTTGTTTTTTTATGTGTCTTTGTTGTTGTTTTGTATGTCTGTGTTGTTGTTTTGTGTCTCTTTGTTGTTGTTTTGTATCTCAGTGTTGTTTTTTTATGTGTCTTTGTTGTTTTGTATCTCTGTGTTGTTGTTTTGTGTCTCTTTGTTGTTGTTTTGTATCTCTGTGTTGTTGTTTTGTGTCTCTTTGTTGTTGTTTTGTATCTCTGTGTTGTTGTTTTGTGTCTCTTTGTTGTTGTTTTGTCTTTTTATAGATATTTTACGTCCCACTGTAGCTGTTTTGTGTGATTTTGTAGAGGCTTTATATTTTTGTGGTGGTTTAGAGTTGCTTTTTGGTTGGTTTTTGTATCTCTGTAGGTATTTTTGTTTCTCTTTGTAGTTGTTTTGTGTGGTTTTGTGGTCTTTTTCTGTCTTTTTAAAGCCACTCTCTGTCCCCTTTTTGTTGTTTTGTGTCTCTTCATGGCTGTTTTGCATATATCTGTGTCTTTCTGTTTTAATTGCTTTACACTCAAATGCTCACCCAAATGTGCTTTGTTCAAAATCGATCACACACTAGAATTTCCTTAGGGATCAATAGCGTATCTGTCTGTCTATTGTTTGAATACATGTGCTTTAACCAGTCACCCCTTTAGTTCTTGCAGCTCTCCCTCAGGGCTGCTGTACAGTGGAGGCAGGAGGAGTCAGTTTAAGTCAGAGTTATGTAAAAAGTGCCTTGCTGGAGCTGAAGTTATGTCAGAGCAGGACTGACTCAACTTTCTGCTCCTCCTAAACTTTAGGGGTGTTTTACGGTGGAGGTGTCCCGCTACGCCCCCGCCTTCTTTCACGCCCTCTGATTGGTCACAGCGGGTGTCAGTCAGGGGTCAAGCGGCCTGTGATTGGCCAGCGGAGTTGGCCCGCTTCCCTTTCTCAACTTCCATCTGGGACTCGGGTTCGACTCTGTGGCGACTGTCGAGCGGCGCATTCGTCCAACTTTGTCCGGTGTGAGAAGCAGACGCGCCGGTGCGGTTTCACAGCTCTTCCCGGGGGAAGTTTGCAGCAGGAGCCGAAGAGTTGCCGGATCTGAAACTTTTTTCTCACCTCAGGAGACAGTTTGTACGAACAAAAAAAAAAGAAAAATGGCAGACAGCGAGGATCAGCAAGTGTCTTCCACCACCCCCATGTTCAACGAGGAGGTCCACCACTACCAGGCCGAGCCGGACCCCGAGCCCCAGCAGGACCTCTTCAGCGTGGATGAGATTGTGGACTTGGTCGGGGGGGCTCAGGACGCCCTGGAGCGGCACATAGCTGAAGATAGTGCGCCACACGACTTCACAGAAACTTCCTTCGTCCCTCCAGAGGAGCCAGTAACGTTACCGGAGCCCGAACACACGCCGGTGCCAGAGGTGAGGGAACCCGAACCGGAGCCCGAACCGGAGCCCACAATCCCAGACTCCACCACGTCATCTTCTTTTGTTCCCGAGCCCGAGCCCGAAGTCGTCGCCCCCAAAGCCGAACCCGAGAGCATAAAGATCGCACCGGAGCCAGAACCTGCCCCCGAGAGCGACGCCCTCCCAGCGGCTGAACCCCGGACAGCAGCCCCAGCCCCCGCAGAGGCAGCAGAGCAACCTGCGGTGACAGAGGAACCTCCGGCTCCAGCAGCTTGTGAGTATCTGAGCGGAATAACGTCGATAAATCAACGTTTTTGTAGATTTTAAACCGGATGATTTTATTTATTTACGAGTCAAATTGAGTTGAGCAGGGTTTGGACGCTGTTTTCCATTTTACCAGTTTAGTGTGCGGCTGAAGCGGTTAGCATCATGTCCACACACCGACACGCCGAGTGACAAAAGCGGGTTGAAGTGCTGCTTTTTGTGGGTTTAACCAACTTTACTCGCCCGTGTGTGTTAATTCAAACCAAATGGCGTTAATTTCATCCAGGTTGGGGATGTTTGTGGCCGGTGACGGTTAGCCGGTTAGCCGCTTAGCTAGTGATGCTACCCTGAGGGGAGCGGATGGTCATGAGGCTGACCGGCTGCTTCGGTTCTCCGTGATGGGGAAAGCTCATTTTAAAGCACATGGGTGAATTTATCCAGAGAAATAAGAATAAATAAGCTGTTTTTGTGTGTATTTCTGCGGCCGGAGCTCCCAGATGAGCCCCTGGTTTGCTGTGCGGTGGTGATGCGGCCCACCTGTTTTCACAGATACACGGCAGGAAGCGTTAACTGTTGCCTGGATGAGGTGGCGATTATTGCCGCATTTGGCCTCCAGCGACAGCCCGCTCCGGTAACCTGGAGCCGGGTAGGGCTTTAAAATAACGTTTAACGGGGATGTGTGCGGCTGATTTTCCCGTTATGGGTGTGATTATTGAGGCGGACTGAGCAGCGCCCATCTGCTCGGTGCCTCTCCCCGCTGCGTGCGCGCTGCTAACGGTAGTTGTCATGCTGGTTCCATTATCGGACACGCCTGGTATTTGTGGTTTTTGTTACCAAAACAAACCAAAAACCAACAATGGAGGTATATCATGTATCAGACCTCTTTGATTTGACTGAAATATGAAATCAAAGAGCAAGAAAAGCACATGATGTTGTCTAGTTTCTGCTGTCAGGTTGACTCCAGTGCTCCCATGTAAGCTAGCATGATAATTTACCAGCATTAAATCTGTTAATCTGAATTATAACACAGATTAGGCTGTATGAGGCGGGTTTATTTGAAAAGGTTTGGCTGTTTGAAGATGTAAAACAAGCAAAATGGCAGATAAGCACATGTCCGATAATGGAAGCAGCGGTGGCTAGCACAGCACGGTGAGCCACAGCTTAGTCACAACAAAGGAATCCGCTCTGCGTCCACTCCCTGTCGGCTCCCCTGCCTGTCCACGCCGCTCCCTCACCCCCTCCAGCACCTCCAATTAGCTTTATACGCTTTATTGTGCCATCCAGACTCCAGCCATTCACACCCATCTGCCCACCCGAAGCGTCTCCACCCAAACCGGGGACCAGCTGAGCTCCACAGGCCTGTATCTGTGTCTAGCTGCCCTGTCAGTCCTGGAGGCTCCTCAAGTGTGTTTGTGCAACGTTTGGACTGATGCTAATTCCAGAGGTGCATGTTTGGGTCTGCTGCTGCTTTAGTTGTTGTTGTTGTTGTTGTTGTTGTGCTGAGCTGTGCCAGATAGCAGGTAAACAGGCCTGATCCTCCAGCAGCAGAGCAGGGTGGGGCTGCTGACAAGGCCACTGATGGAGGTGGATAAACCACCAGCTCCAGTTAAAGCAAACAGCCTGAACAAAAGGCAGACACACCAAGAAGACACGCAGGGAATCTTTTTCATCACCGTAGAGGTCTGTCAGGTTTATCACACCACTGACACACAAATCTGTCGTTCAGCCTCATAAAAGCATGACGGTTTCGGTGTTTCATCAGCCGAAAGGAGGCCAAGCAGCACTTTTTTAACTCCTTACGTTCAACACTTGGAGTTACATTTACTGCGTTACTTCTGCTACATAAACAAAGTTTGATTTGATTGAAAAATGCAGAAAACGGCCCTCAAAGCAGCCTCTCAAATGTGAATACTTCCCTGGTTTTCTCTGAATTTAAACTCAGATTTCGGGGGTTTAATGTTGTCATAGTTTCTGACATTCTCCACTTGGATTAATCAAACAATCACCAAAGAAATTAATGATTAGAAGCACTAATTATAAAAAAGAATGGTTGGTGACAGCCTTATGAAGCTTTTCTATTAAGAAAAAATGTGTGTTAATCATTTGACACAGCAGAATATGAAGCAGTTTGTTAAAATAGAAATAAAGCAGATCTTAAATTGGTCTGCAGCTAACAGTTACTTTTACTGTTGATTAATCTGCCGATCACTTTTAATTGATTAGTTGTTTGGTCTGCGTAAGTCAAAAAATGGACAACATCCTCAAAAGTCTTGTTTTGTTTGAAAACCTACAAATATTCAGTTTGTATCAATAAAACATGACGAGAAGCAGCAAATATCTGTTTTTAAATGCTGAAATCTGCTATTTCAGCTTCAAAAATGACTTAAATGATTGATTAATAGATCAATCAATCAGTAATTGCAGCTGTTCAGCTTCCACAGGTTTCAGCAACCGATTTCATTAATGATGTCTGCCATGTATTAACTTTATAATTAGAGCTGCAACTAGCAGGTATTTTTAATTATTGCCTTTTTTTCTCTGTCACTTAATTGATTGTTTGGTTTATAAAAATCAAAAATAGCTGCAAAGGTTAATTTGATGTCTTTCAAATGTGCTAAAACCTAAAAATATTTAATTTAGAGTAATTAACATTGAATATATAGCTTTGAAATGCTGAAATTTTACTGTATTTGGATGGAAAATGACTAAAACAATTGAACTGGATTGTTGATATCATGCTTTATAAGTCAATCAGTAAGATTTGACATATATAATTAGATTAATATGATTTCAGCGTCTCTTTCAGGAAGTTGAAATCTACAAATATTTACTTGGAAGTGACTGAATGGATTAGTATATGTTAATAATAAAAAACAACTGATTGTTTGGTTTATAAAATGTCAAAAATAGCTGCTGGGGGGAAGTTTAGGCTTTGAAATGTCTTTTTTTGTACCACAAACCTAAAAATATTCAGTTTACAGATAAACAATAAAGAAAAGCAGGAAATGTTCTGTTTTAAGATGCTGAAATGTGCAGATATATAACCTTTTTGATTGTATTTGCCTAAAAAATACTGAAATAATTAATGTACATAAATATTATACAATATTTATTCAGTTAATTGATTCATTGCTTGGTTTATAAAATGTCAAAAATAGCTGCTAAGGTTAATTTTCTGTCTTTCAAATGTGCTTAAAGCTAAAAATATTCAATTTGTGGCGATAAATGACAAAGAAAACCAGTAAATATTCAGTTTTGAGACACTGAAATCTTCAAATATTTAGCCTTTTTTACTGTAGGATTAATATATATTAATATTAAGCAACATTTCTTTTAATTGATTGTTATAAAATGTCAAAAAATAGCTGCTGAGGTAAAACTGATGCCTTCAAATGTCTTGTTTTGTTACTCAGACCTAAAAATATTCAGTTTACTGTGATAAACGACGAAGAAAAGCAGCAAATGTTCTGTTTTTAGACTGAAATCAGCAGATATTTAACCTTCCTTTGATTATTTTTGCTTGAAATGATTAATCTGTTATCAGAAGATTAGTTCCTGTCCACTCGCCGATGGTTTGAGCTCCAGCTTTAATTGAAATCTTGCCTTGGTGTCAGCGACGGTAACATCTTTCAGTCTGGAGGAAATAAAGAGGTCTGATAGATCTCTGTCCTCTTATCTCCGCCGTCTCGTCGTCTCTCTGGACTCTGATGAGTCTCGCTGTGACTGAACATCACACAGATTCGTGTCGCCACACTAACAGAGGTGTGTGCGGCGAGTCTCGGTCATCGCCGTCGGACGCCGAGACTGGCAGGCCGGTTAATTGTCTGGACCTCGGAGATCACCGCCGGCCTACATCTTATTTTTGGGTCACCTACATCCGTCAGTGTGTGTTTGTGGAGAGCTGGTGATGTGTTCAGGTGGATTAGACGGAGACGGAGGCTTAGAGCTCGCCGTGTTGTCGCTGTTCTGTGTTGAAGGCGACACGTTAGCGGTTTGAAGGCCTCAGAAGCACCACAGCGGCTGCCTGTGATCAGAACCACATGTTAATCTGGTTCAAATCTCGGCTCTTATCGCTCCCAGAGACTTCCACAGCCGCAGGATGAAACACGATAGTTTCCAGTGTTGGACTGATTCTTCACACTGATGCTCATTTTAGGGCCTCGATTCTAAAAACTGAACCAACCGTCTTATCAGCTCAAGTTAACCCGCCGTGGAGCAGAAAGTACACGGAAAAAAATGGTGAAAATCTAATCAGTGGAGAACTATAACATTAAAAAACTGAAAAAATGATGAACATAAAGGCAAATATCTGTAAAATAATGATATTTTTAGCAGATTTCAAGAGGGTAAACGGTGTAATTTCACAGTCAAACATTGTAAAAGCACAAACTACTATTTGTTAATATACAGTTCTTTTAAGGGACATTAATTATAGTTTTTTTTAAACATATATATACACACACATATACGATCAACATGTAAGTTAGGGTAAATTAGGATCACCACCACCTGGCTGACAGAGTCTCCACAGACATGTCACGGACAAAATCTGTAAAATAACATTTAAAAACATTCGATATAGTAGTCCCTCACCATATTGCGCTTCACTTTTCGTGGTCTCACTGTATCGCGGATGTTTAAATTGTATATAAAATACGTAGCGTACAGCAGATGCACGTATGGAAAATACAGCTACGGCCGCTTCCTCTTGAGCCAGTCGGTCGCTGATTGATCGGTGGTGATCGAAGCCAGTGTTTATAAGAGTGTGGGGAGAGTTTATAAAGGCTTAAAATATATATAAATAATAAAATAAATATAAGGTCGCTACTTCGTGGATTTCATCTGTCGCGGGGAGGATGACTGTATTTTCAACTTTAATATACACAGTTTTTCTTACAAATACAAGCAAATATCTGTGAAATAATTCTATTTTTAGCAGATTTAAATACAATAAAACTAATTTATAGTCAAACATTGCAAAAGAACAAATTATTGTTTGTAAAAATACAGATTTTTGACATCATGTTCAGTATTTTTTACAGTAAACATGCAAATTAATACTTTTTCCTGCGATCTTACTAGATATTATCTGTAATTTAACAAAACAAGGGAAGTCTGTAAAATAGCAGTTTATTATATTCATTAACCATTTCTTTCAACTAACAGCACATATCTGTAAAATAGCTTTGTTCTCATTTAAATACAGTAAAAAATAGTAGTGATTTTGCTGTGAAATGTAATAAAAGAATGAATTAACATTGATAAAATTACAGATTTTTGATGTGGACATTGAATTAAACGGTTTTAGACTGTTGTTCTTGGTCAATATGTAATTTATTATTTCAGTGATTTTACTAGTTGTCATGTGTAATTTAACAAAACCTGAACATTTTGTGACGTAACAGTAAATTAGAGCACAAACATGGCTGATATTAGCTCTTTATTTGGTGGAAATCTGCTCCGACCTTCACTAGATGCACGAAGCTTAAACTATCGGATGCAACAGTCCTGCATGAAGGTTTAATGAACTCAGCTCAAAGCCAACTGATGTCAGAGTTGCTGTCAGTGTGGCTGCGTTTTGTTCAAACAGGCGGGCGAAAAATTGAGTTTAAACTTTGCAAGCAGCAGTTTGTGTTTCACAACTCAACGACCAGCATGTCAGATCCTCTAAAGATGGATGCTCACTTGTCTCTTCATGCTCCTCGGTCGTTCTTGTGCCGAAATCACCAGCTGATATATTTTCAGAAACCAAATGAATATGTGCACCTGGTCTGCTCAGAGTCTGTTCTCATTATTTCAGGTAGGGATGCACCGATCCACATTTTTCAACTTCTGATCTGATACTGATACTATTCCGATACCAGAGCTCTGTTTGCTTTAATGTTATTATTATCATTATTGTTGATTACCTCCGCCTACAAGGAACCCTGAGGGAGGAGGTTATGCGATCGTCGAAATCCAAACATCTACAGTGAAGCTCAGGGCTGGAACTCCTTTTAGCTTCTCAGCTAACCTGGTCGACACTCAGTTCTATAGTTCAGGGAGCCTCTGATAAATATCTCCTGGATGGTAAACTATATCTGGCTGCAAGTGTTCAATCAAGATGCAAAGTCCTTCGTTTTCTACAACTGATAACAGTTGGTCGTCAAGGACAATGCAGTCGAGCATCTTCTCGGTGATCCCGTTAGCCTTCACGTTGTCTGGAGGGAGTTTACCTTTAGGAATGACTCCAGAAGTGATTCCTGCCGGCTCCTTTCGTCTTTCTGTCCCGTGGCTAACAAACCGCCGCGCTCTTTAATGTGATGCTTTTTCAAATGTTTGGTTAAGTTTGTTGTATTGTGGGTCGCGACGGAGCTTCCGCCTCTCGGTACAACGGCTCTGCAAACGCTGCACGTTGCTGTTTTGCTCTGCAGTGACACTATAGTAAAAATATTTCCACACAGCTACGATGAAAAGTTAGCCACAGTGATGCTAAATGATCGCTTGCTAGCTGGATGCAAACTGTGGAGTGGATTTCCTGAATGGAGGCGTGTTGTTATTCCACGTTTCATTGAGACACGCCTCCGTTCAGGAAATCCATCCCACATTTTGCAACCAGGTAGCAGAGCAGCAGCATGGAATCACCTGTGGAGTCCTTTCAGCAGACGTGTACAGACACGGCTCAGGGATCGGAAATCTCCACAGGTTGGATCCAAAATTTCCAGTCCGTGAACTACGTTGGTATCAGAACCCGATACCGATACTGGATTGGATCGGCCCCATCCCTAATTTCAGTATAAACTAACCACATTTAAGTGTTTTAATATGCTGCAAATACTATTTTTTATGGTTATTTAGAATGAATTTAGGCTAATAAAGCTAGCAGATAACATGCAGTAGTGGATTCCAACAGCACCTGAAGCTACATCCTCTAAATTAATTTCCTTCTTAATGATTCGTGAAGAAATTTAAAGAAAGGTGCTGCAAGACTCTTGGATTAGACAGCGTTAGTTTCGGCTAATATCACCTAATGTTTGTTTTTAAAGCTGAAACGGTTAATCCGCTGAGCATTTAAGAAAGTAACCTGCAATCCTTAACAATCCGCGAACGATGCAGCTTTCAAACGAGGTTATCCACAAACCTCTGATTCAGCGTTGCTCAAGTAACCGCACAAATATTTAACCTTCTTATTGTCTGTCATGATCTGGCAGCAGACTCCAGTTTTCTCCTCCTCGGGCGTCCCAGCTGAGAACCTCAGTAGCCGTCAGTCAGCTGCAAATCATCCAGCAGTTCAACCAGCGGCGGCACGTCTACAGGCCGGGCTTGGTTCTGCTGGAGGCCTGAATTAATGCAGCGTACTCACATCACCCCGATCTGGTTTGTGTTTGCACGCTAACCGCTGAATATCAGGAGCGTTCAGCTTGTTTTATCCTCCGAAGACGTCTTTTTGAAAGCAGGATTATGTAACTGAGACAATGAAATCAGCTGTCAGAGCAAATATTCTCTCATTAAAACAACCAGCTGCTGCTCTGGTTGGAAACCTGCACGACGAAGGCAGGAGTCACCTTTGTGTGCAGGAAACAGGCAGGAATTGTACATTGAGTTCTTCATTTTTACAGGCCGGCAGCAGCTGAGACGTCGGCCTGAAGCCATATATCAGTGTCGGGAGAGACGCTTATAGCTCAGGGAGGAGACAAGCTCCTCACCAAACATATCAGGAGGTTTGATCCCTGCAGACGTCACTGCTGCGTTTAAAAAGGAGCAGCGTCCGAACAGCTGTTTAGAAACCCTCCGGGCAGATTCTGGACGTTTTCAGCTCATTATTTACTGCAGCATAGAGTCCTGCACCTTGATGGAAACAGAACAACCACGACTAGAAGGACAGAGGACTCAGACATGTCTTCTGTGCAGTTTGGATGACATAAATCATGAAAAAAGTTACAAAAACTGCTAATAAATGCCCACAGGTTTCACCAACACTGGAAAAAAATGTCTCCCCCTGCTATAGATATTTAACCATTCACAGTTTTACACCGTCTGCTAACTTTTCTTCCCTACTCTGCTCATCACCTCTCCTCTGTTTACCACATCTGAGCCATGCTGCGTTTATTTTCATCGATCTGAGTCTGTCACGGCTTCACGGTTTGCAGCATTTATTTTTGGAGACTTTCTGAACGAGACAAGGTGATTTTGAGGAGATACTGGCTTGTTGGCAGCTTCAGAATAAAAAACTGTTCTGCAGGTTGATAAATTAGCACCTGATTTTTGTGCTTTTGTACGACTCGACTCTAAAAACACACAAACATTCAGGTTAGGTTATGCTTTATAAGCCAATCAGTGAGATTTGACATATATAATTAGATCAGTATGATTTTAGCGTCTCTTTCAGGAAGTTGAAATCTACAATTATTTACTTGGAAGTGACTTAATAATAAAAACCAATTGATTGTTTGGTTTATAAAATGTCAAAAATAGCTGCTGGGTGGAAATTTAGGCTTTCAAATGTCTTTTTTTTGTTCCACAAACCTAAAAATATTCAGTTTACAGATAAACAATGAAGAAAAGCAGCAAATATTCTGTTTTAAGATGCTGAAATCTGCAGATATATAACATTTTTTTGCTGTATTTGTCTAAAAAATACTGAAATAATAAATGTACATGAATATTATACAATATTTATTCAGTTAATTGATTCATTGCTTGGTTTATAAATTGTCAAAAATAGCTGCTAAGGTTAATTAACAGCACAGAACACTTAACACTGCCTGCAGTTCAGCCGAGAAGCCTCTGAATTTTTTGCGGAGTCGGTCATGGCTTCACGGTTTGCAGCATCTTGTGCAGACGCTTTATTTTTGGAGACTTTCTGAATGAGACGAGGCAATTTTGATGAGATACTGGGTTGTTGGCAGCTTCGAAATGAAAAACTGTTCTGCAGGTTGATAAATTACTACCTGATTTTTGTGCTTTTATACGACTCGACTCTAAAAACACACAAACATTCAGGTTAGGAGTGTTGATATTAGAATCAGAAACATGTAAACACTCTGATTTTGACAGTTAACAGGACAGAATCCGATGATTTCTCAACCTGCTGCTGTAGTTTAACATTAAATGTGTTGCTGGTTCAATCGCAGGTCTTCTTCTTCAGCGCTGGAAGATAAACCTCGACAGCAGAGGTAACAGAAAAACATGCAATCAATAATCAGAGCAGCTCAAATTGATATTTACAGTTGATTTAATCTGTAATTATGTCAATCAGCTTCAGATTTCTTGTGATTTCTGCTGATTTTTGACTCGAATCACGCCAATAGATTCTCTCGATTAACGTCAGTGATCTGCCGCTTTGCCTCTGGGAGGTTTAATGCCTTGCTCAATGGGACTCGTTGTGTTTTAATCAAAACGAGGCTGTTAATTAGATCTGCAGCTCCGCTCCTTAATTAAGCCTCTGTGATTGAGGTCTGCTAATGACGCGGATGAATTCAGCTCCGTCAGATCTGAGCTTCAGCTGCAGTTTGATCGTCTGCTGTCAAATCTGAATCGTATCATGAAGGGTCGTTTCGCTAAATATTCAGTCTCACTAACCCTGCTCTGACTTGTGTTTGTGTCTGCAGCAGAAAACACTTAAAATGATATTTATTCAGCACAATGCACTTAACATCAGCTGCTATGGATCGCAGGATTTAACTGGAGTGATGAGAGTGCAGATATAAGAGTTTCCTCCATACCTGAGCTGAAATGTGTGGAGGAAACCAGGTGAGGAGGTTCAGGTGTTGATCAGGATCCTCTTGAGTGAACTACAGCCTTCTCCAGTTTAAATCAGACCCTGAACTCCCTCAACAGGTTATTTATCTCATCTGCATGCAGGAAACAAAAGTTGAATTTCTGGTTGTTTTAAATGAAACCAGAAAAGCAAACCTAGTAGCTTCAGTCCACCCCAACACAACCTCCCAATGACAAGTATCATTGTGAAATTAACTCTGCACAGGACACAGAAATATATGTTGGTTCTTTATTCTGAACAAGTTAATTGGAGGATGCTCAATGGATAAAATAAGTCGGATAAAACAAGAGATTTTGGTTTGATTTTGCTAAATAGGACTTCTGTTGCAGCTGCGTTCGAGGACAAACAGCTTTGTGTCAAAAACAACTACTTGGTTTTATCAATACATCCCAATTTACAGCTTTCTGACAATAAATAAGCAGCAGGAGATTTCAGCCAGATGGAATAAGGCTGACCTTAAGGCCAAGTACGGTGTAGTTCCAAGTAGCCTAGAGTGGCTAAGCTAGCTAACCAACAGTATGGTAGCTTAGCTGCTTTACAAACAAAATATTAGGGCTGGTCCCCAATATAGGAATATCTGAATATTGGTTGGTTGTGGTGGTATTCAGATAATAATGTTGATATTTGAATAGTCCTGCGGGCTGCTGCTGGGTGCTGCCGAGGCTCTAGAACGCCACCGTGGTTCTAGTACTCGGACCTGCCAACTCTGGGGTCAAAAACTCAAAACGCTTTCCAACAGCACAGTGTTTCAACTTTGGGTAGATAAAAGTAAAAGCAGAAAAGCCCTCAGAGAGCACAGACCTCCACCAAGCAGCTTCAGTCCACCCCCAACACAATCTCCCAATGACAAAGTATCCTTAAATTAAAAAAAACATCCTGGATCCAGACGGTGATCCGGATCAGTCCCAAAGTTTCATCATTTCTTCTTTGTCCCATTTCACACATTTCCTGAAAATTTAATCCAAATCCGTCCATTACTTCTCGAATTATTTTGAACACAAACAAACAAACAAACAAACAAACCAACGCTGGCAAAAACATAACCTCCTTGGTGGAGATAAAAAACTCAAACCAGAATGCACAACACTTCCAAGTCTCCACAGGTGTTACCATTACTGTAAGAAATGTTGCCTCTTCATACTGTAAATACTTCAGTACCTACTCATAACAGTCTCCTCTCTGCTCTGGGTCAACACTGCCTGCAGTTCATTTGAAAACATGGCTGTAGCTGAGTCATTCATGTCTTCTCAGTGAAGCTCAGGGGCGCATGATTTCTTGTTTTTTCGAATTTCTGAATGTAAAACGGAGCGATTTAAGCTTGGAGTCGAGTAATTTTCCTCATCCGAACTGCATTTTTACCCATGATGTGTTCACGGACCGTTGGAAAGTTGATAATTTGATGTTTTTTTCTGTTTTTGCAGATTTTATAAACCTACTAGTGGGTTTTGAGGATCAGCCTAACTTGAGAAAAACAGCAGAATAATGTTATTATGAACATCTGAACAGGGTTTTTCAGTTGCTTCCTGTATCCTGAGTAACCTCCTGAATATACTGACTGTTGCCGTGGAGATGGGCGATCTTATATCAGGGAAAATCTTAATAATAATTCTAAATTTACTTGCATATGTCACCAGGTTATTTTTCTTTGCGGATGCCTGCACTTTCACAATGAGGTAACTTTTAAGAGAATGTAAATCAGGGTATGTTTTCCCACTATAACTGCTCTTGCTTGTGAGATATACAAACAGACTACGGTGAGTCGTGGTGTTTTCCTTCCCACGCTGACTCACCTCTCGGCTCAGACATATGCTGGAGATCCGAGCTAACGCAACGCGTCATCCAGCAGCAGCTTTGCTTCCTGTTTACCTGCAGCTCTGAGCCAAACCGTCTCCGTGCTTCTCCTTTTACTGCACAAACAGAAAACCTGCAAGACGTAGAAAAAAAAACCCTCAGCTGGTTTATTGTAGGAGAATGTGCCGAGTTCTGAGCTCGCCGGTTCTTGGATTATTTGTGATGTTTCCTCGGTTTGTGAGATGTATCTTCGAGTGAGGTTTGCCTGAGCTGAGTTGAAGCTTATCGAAGCAGCTTCTGGAAAACCTGGAACTCCTTCTCGTAGCTTTTCAAGGAAACAAAGTTTGTGGGCAGTTCGAACGTCACGTGTTGCCTCTGTTACAGTTCGACGACTGAATTTAAGCAGTTCCTGGAAATGCTGCATGAATCCATCGTCATTAATGTACATCTGCTTTCCTGCTGTGAAAAAGGTCTGTTTACCTGCAGCGCTAACTAGCTAGCGGCTAGTTCAGCTAGCTAACAATCAAGTCATTAAAATAACTATAAAAGCGTTTCCCTCAGACCAAAGTGACGTCTTCAAATGTCTTGTTTGTCCGACCAGCAGTTGATTTAATGACTATGTCTGCAACTAGTGTTTTCTGGGTTGATTGATTAGCTGTTAGCTCTACAAAATGTCAGGAAATGGTGTCAAATGTCGATTAATGTTTCCTAAAGCGACAAGTAACTAGTTTTTTCCAAATGTGTTCAGTTTACTGTCATAAAACAGGACAGAAAACAGGAAATATCCGCATTTAAGAAGCTGGAATCAGAGAATTAATACCTTTTTCATTGGTTGTGGATGTAGGTAAGTGATTAATTTAACAGTTGACTGCTAATCGAGTATCAACAGACATCAAACAATCACACTGGAGAAGCTAAAAACATCAAATATATGAGATTTTAGCTGCTCATTGTGGCTCTAAATACAACCCCCCGCTTCATTATTTCAGTCCTGTTTTTCCGGAAACTTCTGTTTATCCTGCAAACTTAGATTACATCTGTTTGTGTCGCACCGTTGTCGCTCTTCTTCATGGGTTTGTGGAGGTGCCAGTGTTGGAATCCAGCATTAGGTTGATTCGTTTAATGTTGATTCGGTCTTAACTTCATTCCGTCTAATTTGCCTTCTTGAGCTTCTGTTTCCTGAGCTTCGTGTTAAAAGCGCTGGAATCGCTGAGGTCAAGCCGACGTGTCAGAATGCGCCACAGCTATGGTGGTTGCGCAACAGCATTCTGTAGGTCTGGAGTTCGAGGAGTTCACGTTTGAATGGTTGTTTTGTGTTTTGTTGAGGCTTCTGCTGCGTTGATCAAACCTGAGAGTTGGATTTCCTCTTTCTTTTCCTGACAGCTGCCTCTCCTGCTCTTCTTTATCTCCCTGCGAACCGTCACACCAAATGAAACCTTTAAATGTGTTTACAGTGCAGACACACAGCGCATCTCTTAGCATCTTATCCACGCCTGGTTTCATGCTCTTTACAGAGGCTTCATGCCGACTCAAAACTGGGTGAAGAATCCCCTGCAGGCCGTCGTGTCTCACACAGAAGCTGCCGTCGAGATGTGGTTATGAAGTCACTCAGGGTTTACAGACTCCGAAATCCAAAACCTCTTTCATTTCCAGTGGAGCTGATTTAAACTGTGGTGTCCAGGTGGAGCAGTCGGTCGATTTGCTCTCATTTGAACAGATTCTCATTGGTCGGAAAAGCTCAGGTGTTACTTTCATAAAGAGAAAAGCTTTGCATCTACAACTGTCTGGTTGAATGAGTTTGCCTGGAGACATGTTGACTCTCTCTTTTCCAATCACAGGCTGCTGAATAATATTTTCCAGCTATTATTTTGTTGATTTTCCTCTTTTTTTAAATAAAAAAATAAGATAATATCCAGTAAAACCACAGAAAAAAATATGAATTTACATGTTGACTCTCTTTTCCAATCACAGGCTTCTAAATATTATTTTTTTTTAACAGATTTTCCTCTTTCAATTCTTTTTTTAAAATAAAAAAAATCAGAAAATATCTAGTAAAACCACAGAAAAAATATTAATTTACATGTTGACTGGAAAAAAAAGAAAGAATTAAAAAACTGTCCATAATGTCCACAGCAAAAGTCTGTATTTCTACATTTTTTAAATTCTTTTTTGACTGTAAAATTAGACTGACCTCTAAAAAATGCGTTTAAATTGCTGTTATTTTTCACTGCTTTTACAATTTTTTAATTTAACAGTATTCCATTGATTTTTCTGTATTTTTTTTTAAAGATTTGACTGAAAAATAACACTTTTTAAAACTATATTTAAATTAGACAAATTAGCTTTATTTTATAGATGTTTCTTATTTCAAATAAAAATTATATATATTAAGGATTGAACATTGATTTGTGTTTTTACCTGTTATTTTACAGATTTTTCCTGTTTTGTTAAATTACGAATAAACTGTAGTAAAGCTGCAGGAAAATATGTGTAAATTTAAATGTTGACTGTAAATAATGTCCACATAAAAACTCTTTTACTGTTTTTACAAGTAGTAATTTATTCTTTTACAGTGTGTGACCATAAAGTCACATGTTTTACTATATTTAAATCGGCTAAAAATCATTATCTTGCAGATATTTGTCATAATTTTCACCTTTTTTAAAACAGTTTTTTAATTATACAATATTTTCTGGGTTTTTTTCTATTTTTTTTCTATTTTTTTCTTGCACCCTTGCTGCCAGATTTTCACCGTTTCTTTTATTTTTTTTAATTATTATTATTATTTTTACAGTATAGAATTCCAGTCGATCAGGATCTCCTCTGGTCAACCACAGCTCTGTATTCCTGTCTCTTCCTCACTCTCTGCTGCCTTCTCTGGTTTCTCCCACAGATGTACCTTCTCCTTCTAAAGCTCAGCCTCATCCTCTGATGCAATTCCCTACAGGCAAGTTCTCTCTGCTCGCTGTGTTTCCTCGTCTGCGTCCTTTTGTTTCCTTTCACCACTTCTTCAGTTCACTCCCTCCTTGTCTGTTGAAATAACTCATCGCATGTGAGAAGCTGTAGACTTGTAGAGCGTTTGTTTCAGATGCTTGTGGATTTGAGACATAATCTGATGTTTGCTTGTGTCTTTTTTTTTGCATTGTGACTCACAAGTTGTTGTTGTATGTAGAATAGACTGACATGAACTGAAACGAGTAGTTTGTAGTTTGATGAATAATGATTCTCCTCAGTGATCGACAGGTTTGGAGTTTTTTTATACAATATTTGAGAAAATTCTTTGAGAGGAATCATTATCTACCATCACTTAACAGTTTGTGTTTGACACACTGGGCATGGTTTTATTGGCGCCAGACCTGGGGCAAAAATTACTTCACCACCATGCAGCAAACCAGAGTGGTAACTGGTGACCAGGCAGTGCTGGAAAACCTTGACTGTGGGAGGTAGACGGTTCAACGAACACCTCAACAGCTGCTTGTTGTGGTGCTGTTTATTCCAAAAGAACAGAGCTGACTGTAAAGGTAGATCTTAAATTCAGAAATGTGTTGTAAGTTATGTTGGCCATTAATTACAACCAAAAACACAATGAATACCAAGTCACGGACTCTAAGCCAGTGGTTCTCAACTGAGTGGGTCGCCAAGCCATTTTTACAGGGGTCGCAGAAGCATGCCCCACAAAAACGTAGTGGTATAAAGTCTTTTATTTTGAAAGACGTGTTTCTTATGACTCAGTTTGCTTTCAATAGCAGGATATTTAGTGGTGGTGACACCAGTAGCAGTCAACTATTAACCTCTAGATTTGTCTCTGCCAGCTTATTGGAGAAATTTATGCTAAAACGTTCCAAAAATGAACCAAAATGTGCTCAGAATCTGTCAAAATGGGCCAAAATATGCCCAAAACTTGGAAAAAGTGCCCAAATATACCAAAAATTAGCAAAAAATAAGCCAAAATTTTCCCAAGTTGTATCAAAATGCGTTGAGACTACACCCAAATAAACCTTAAGTTGTTAACAGGAACAGCAAACTTCAACAATTTGAGTTCCGACCCTTATTAACAGAGACATAGTGGCTCCTGAGGCTGGACCAGATGAAAACCACTGGTCTAAGCTATTAGAGTGCATGACTTGGTACTCTAATAGAGTCCTTCCATCGGACAAGAAAGTTATATAATAACGACGACATGTATGGAGTGTCCACAGCTGCTTGTTTGCACATCACCAAGGAAGAATAGTCAAAGTTTAAGAGCCATGACTGTAAGCGGACTTGAAAGAGCTAGTTCAGCAAGATTAAGGACCACTGGGATCCTGTCCGGTCTAAAACAATACCTTAGTTGATGAACAGTTAGTTTGTATAGTCTTTAAAATGTAAGACCACCCTCTCTCTTTTAGAAGCGTAGTTTCCAGGAAACATATCCTCTTACATTCAGGACGTCACTAGTTGTTTTAAAATCTTGTGGTAAAGAAATTGACTTTTGAATGTGTGAGCTCATTACACTGTCAGCTGACTGTTGTTTGGACTAAACAGACCTGTTCAGTCATTTAGTAAAGCTGTGGTTGAACTGTGCACCACCCATAGCCAACCTTTCCACAGCACTTGTCTGGTCTTGTTTTCTGAACCCTTTTCAACATGTCTTCAGTAGCTGTTCTACCCAGGTGTGGTGGGCACTGTAAGGAATGGAGTATGTCTTTGATATGTGCTGTATTGCGTTCTCCCTCCTCCCTCTCTACTCAAGCACTTGGGCAGAAGGGTGATTCCCCTGCTCCCATCTCTCCTATCTCCCCTCTCCACTCCCCCGACTCTCTGGAGGAGCTCTCTCTGACCGAGAGTCCCAACCAGCCCCCTACTACTGGATCATCTGCACCCCTGGGCTCCTTCTCCACTCAACCACCCACTAATCTTTCCAAGGACATGCCTTGGGAGGGTGAAGAGGGTGACTCTGGACCGGGTCGTAGTAAGAATAAGGAAGATCTTCTAGATCCGTTAGCTGGTCCTTACCTGAGTTTAGGGAAAGACCCAGGGCCTCATAACCCATGTGAAGACAGCGGCATTTCCTTTTCACCTGAGGAGAAGCTGATTAGCTCAGACAGGTCCTCCACTGGTCCTTCCCCCGTGAACCCCCAGATGAAGGTCCCTGAGTCTCACCTTGCCTCCTCTAACCCAACAGAGCACTGGGATTCACCATACCTAGCATCTCAAGACAACTCCAAGGTCTCCATGGATTCCTTCTCCAAGGACACAGCCCCCATTAGCTCCTCCAGGTATGAGCAGGACCTGCATGGCAGCCAGTCCGATGAAGATGATGACTTGATGTACGAGGTGAAGAAGAATAATAATCCATTCGAAGGCTTTTCCCCGCTGGCGGACAGCGGCTACTCCCATTTTGGAGACTCCAAGTCTGACAGCAGGGGATCCAAAATGTCAGAGAGTCCGACTCCGGATCTGGTTCAGTATGGGCAGACTGGAGAGTCCCAAGATGGTCCACCATCTTTCTTGGACGAGGGGAAAACCTTTGAGACCAGCAAGATGACCACTGACTCGCTCATGCAGGCGAATCAGTTCTCGCCTGGTCTTAAAGACTCTGATGAAGAGGAAGAAGAGGATTCTGCTCTGCCGCCGTCGCTTCCAGACATCTTGAAATCTTCCCCGCTCAACCCTGACAAAGTGGACTCGGGTTCCTCTGAGGGGAGTCCAGAGGAGCAGAGCCCCATCCTTGAACGGAGGATGATGGAATCGCCGAACCCTCCGATCAACCTGTCGGCTAACAACCCGTTTGCTTTTGATGCTAAAGTGTCCCTGCTGAAGGAGATGGCTGAGGAAATGGAGGAGAGAGCAGCCGACAAGGCCAAAGTCGAAGACGACAAAACCTTTGGCGCCTTCGATCTCGTCAAAGAGGCTGAGGAAACTACCCCGACTAAGGTCAAAGAAGAGGAGCCTGTCAAGATTGAGCAGAAAGATTGGTTCTCGAGCCACGATTCTCCCAAAATGACCGAAAAGTTTGAGCCCCTTGACTTCCAGAGCAAAAAGGCCCCCGCTGAGGATTCAGATTCTGAGTCTCCGACAGCAGATTCCCTGTCTCCAGTCTTGGAAGCCATGGCCAAGAACCCGGCCAGCTTCCAGGTGGAAACGGAGAAGAAGGACCTGAAGATGGAGGTGGAGGAGCCAGAAGTGGCTGAGGAGGTCTCTGAGCATGAAGTCTCCTCCGAGGAGTTCGAGTTCATCGAGAGACCACCCAGGGGTGTTATTGATGAGTTTCTGGAAGCTCTGGATACTTCCAAGTTTGCCTCCTCCAAACCTCCGGAGATCCCCATGGATGATGATCTCAGCTTTGGACATACAGATGTCGCCCCAGTTGCTGCCGCACCCCCAACAAAAGTAGCCCCACCTCCAGAGGTGGAAGAAGAGAAACCAAGCCAGAGCTCCTACCGCATCCTCACCCAGGCCTCCCCCCAGAAGAGCAAGGCCGAGCTGGAGAAGCTGGACATCCAGCAGCCTCCACCCCAGGTTCCTGTCACCCATTCCCCTGTCCGCAAACCAGAGGAGCCGGTTGCTAAGAAGAGCTCGGAGGGCGGCAGAATGTTTAAGATGCCAAACCTGAACATAACAGCAGGTAAAATCAACCAGCATGGAAACCACCCCCCACCCCCCACATCCTCCTCAGTTTCCACCGACACCTCCATGTTCATCCACATCATCTCCATCTTCACTCTTTTGTTCTCCTCAGTTACCTTCCTCCAACCCACCAGCAGCCAGCGTTTCCTTTAGCTCACTTTAGATCCCTTCACCTTTCCTTTCTTGCATCGTTCCTTTTTGCATTTCTTTGAAAATTAACCCCTGCATTATGTTAAGTTTGGTGTAGCGTTGCCGTGTGTTCCATTCGTGGTTTGTTTTGCTGCATTTTGTGCGTTTGTCTCATTGGATTAACACCATTTTTGTGCACATAATCATTTTATTTCATTTCAAAATGAGGTAAGTAACATGTGAAGGTTCATTTTTATGTCATGAGCCCATTTTACTGTCCTTTTAAATCCACCTTAAAAGATATTTTATGTACAATGAGCAGAAATCATGGGATCAAACCGGCGCTACCACCTGCAAACACTCATACGCCTGTTCCAATTTGCCCTTTGAGCATTTTTGCTTTGGATTGCCTTACACTCTCTTTAGCTTCACTCCATTCTGGGAATAACTTGAGATGCCAACCTGAAACCAAACACCACCTTATAGACTCCACCACCACTCACGGCTACATGCATACACAGAGGCAGCAGCCACGCCTGGTTTCTGACAGAAGAAGCTTCGGCTCTGATTTGTTTTACAACCTCTCCCACGACTGTCAAACACCATTACATCAGATTTTGCGTACCTGAGGCTAAATGCTGAGTATCTGATAACCTCTGAGCTGTCATGGCTTCAGAGGGCGTTGAACTTTTTGTTTACTGACGACTGTAAACGTTTCTCCAGCTGAGTTATCTTTTACGTTTAATTAAAGATGCTGCGTTTAACTCTCTCCACACGGAAGGACGGAAGGTTTCCAACTAATTTAAAGCTTATTGCTCTAAAAAGAACAAAAAATAATAAGATATGAACTTAAACAAGTAGTTGGTCTGTCACTGAGTGGAAGAAATGACTACAAATTAAAAAAAGAAAAAGTTAAAATAAAGATCCAATACTGATAAACAAGATGGAAAACAGGATGAAACTCATGATATATATTGGTAGAATAAAATTAACATAAAATGCCAAAATAATTGGCAGAAAACAAGATAAAACTTTACATAAAATGCTGAAAAAGCAGAACAGAAAACAGGATAAAAACTGATAAAATTAATAGAAAATACTTACAACAGAAACCTGAATAAAACTTTAAACATAAGCTTTTTAAAACAAAATAACAAATATAAAATAATAAAAATGCAATATAGAACAGAATAAAAACTTGTTTAAAAAAACCAGTAAAATAAATATAAAATAAAACAGTAACAAATATGTTTATAAAACAAAATTAAAAAACGTAAAAAGCAACACAGAACCGAATAAAAACTTGTTAAAAAACAGTAAAATAAATATAAAACAAAAACGGTAACAAATATATTTATAAAACAAAATTAAAAAACTTAAAAAGCAACACAGAACAGAATAAAAACTTAAGAAATGTATAAAATAAACTTAATGATATAAAATACGAAAAATCAAAACAAAACTGGCTAAAAGTTTAAAAATATTTAATGTAAAATACTAAAAATAAGACAGAAAAGTATTGAAAAACTTGTGAAATATATTTAAATGAAAAAATAAAACTTAAAAATTATTTGGTAAAATACAATAAATTTAAAAATGTTAAAATGTTAATACCAGAGCAGCCAAAGGTGCATCGGATAAATAATTGTTGCTAACAGAATTATAAATTAATTACCAAAACTGTTGCTGATTTAACCGTCTGACCATCAGCTGATAGTTTAAGTTGTTTTATTGAACAAATGCTTCTCAAATGTGAAGCTTTTCTGTTTCATATCCTTGTAAATAATTAATTATGCAGCCCTAAATAAGATTTTATGAAGCATGTGCCTTTAATTTTATGGGGAAATTTCTTGTTTTTTGCACCGAATATTATGATAACTGAAAACTGGACCACTGAGCAGAGCAGCTTTGTGCACAGACACTTTAATAAACACCTCAGCAGGTAGTTGTTTGGAGTTTGTTTTTATTTTACCCCGAGGTGCTGATTGGCGGATACAGCTGCAGCTCTGAGAGGAGGCAGCGTCTGCTTTATCAGGTGGTTTATCAGGGCGATGCAGAGCCGCCTCCTCCAGGCTTTTGCTCGGTGATAAATCGTCCTCGCCGTCTCTGAAGGCAGCAGTCTGCGTCTTAATGGATGACTCAGTTTTGCCCAAACCGTCGTCGATCAGTGTCGCTGCCGGTGAAGTGGAGCAGTAGGACTTGGCTCCATGGGACGGGCTGCGAGGCGTTCGCTGTGTGTCGGAGGGATCTCCTGTTAATTAAAGCCTCCGCCTCCTCCCTGCATTGCGACACTGGCAGCCCCACAAAGGGTTCTCCGACCCAGAAACCACTCAGCAAATGTTCCTCATTATGCAAGTTGAGGTGCAGCGCTGCGATCCGAGCACAGATCTGCCTCCCTGGCTGTCCTGAAAACGCTGCTCGGAGTCGCTCGTCGTCGTTTTAGTGCTCTGTTGACGCCACAGTGATGAGTTCTGGTGGCTTATTTACTCCTCAGTGTTCTGTGCTAACTCAAACGGCTGCACAGGTATTGATTATTTCCTTAGTTGACCTTCTGCACTTTGCTTCTGTCACGTTTTTACTCACTGTGGCTCATTTTTCACTGCAGTGTAAAGTCCTGCACCTCCGTGGAAACAGAACAGAACTCAGAAATGTCTTTGGTGCAGTTTGACACAGTTATAACACCAAAAATTACAAAAATTTAAAAAGAAGAATTTTGTTTATTCTTCTACACAAATTAAAAAACCCTGGAATCAACATGTACAACATTTTCCTAAGAGCCTACAGGTGTTTCCAGCACTGCACAGATAATTTACTACTTATATTTTTACAACCTCCACAGACTTTTTCTCTCTACTCTGCACATTCTAGGTAGTTGGAAGAAGACGTTTCACCGTGCTGAATGTATCTTCCAACAACCTGCTCCTCTGTAAATCACTTTTCGAGCCTTGCTGCATTTATTTAATTGATCCAGTATGTTTTTATTATCCTGTCAGTCTCCTCTCTGGTGTGTAGAAACCCTGACTGCATCTATTTTTTTAAATGAGAATTTAGAATAAAGTGATTTTAATGAAATAACAAGATTTAAAGTTAAGATTTGATTAATTTTACAGTTACTAAAGTGTTTTTTAGTGCAGTTTGACACAGTTATAGTGGCATAAATCATAAAAAAAGACATTTACATAATTTGAGGCGTTAACAACACTGGGAAAAAGTGGAGGCTCTACATCAGGGTTGTCAAACATATGATTTTACAAAGTGTAAAAATTACAGAGAAGCTAAAACTGTAAATTTAAAACAAATTCTAGGTCTTGACGAGTTGTTTTGATCATAAAGAAAAATACTATATTGGTCAGCTTCAGATGTGAAGTGATCTCTAAGTTGCAATCCACTCCTCCCTCAAGAAATTTAACAAAAATAAGTGCACGAATATTTCAGAATGTACTTTTTTGCACTAAAACAAAGGGAAAATTTTGGAGTTGTCATTATTTATAGGTTGTTATGCTCTGATTTTACTGGTCCTGCCCACTTCAGATCAAACTGGGTTGTTTCTGGCCCCTGAACTGAGACGAGTTTGACACCCCTGCTCTACGTGACAGAGATATTTAACTAGTTTCTGTTCTTATTATTTCCTGAAACTTCCTGAATTTTAGTCACGTGACTGTTGGTCGCAGCCGAGTCATGAACGGCTTCTCGGTTGTGTCGAGGACTTGAGAATTTTTTGTTTTTAAAATAATCCGATTAAAGCAAACGAGACGTAAAGAATACGCTTATTTCTGATGTAATGTCAAGATTTTAAACTTGGATTTGGCAACAGCAAGTCACACATGATTAGTCCAGGGCAGCGGTTCTCAACTGGGGGGACAGGAAGCCATTTTTACAGGGGTCGCAGAAGCACAAAAACGTAGTGGTATAAAGTCTTTTATTTTGAAGGACGTGTCTCTTATAACACGGTTTGCTTTCAATAGCAGGATATTTAGTGGTGGTGGCGCTAGTAGTTGCTCACTATAACCTCTTGATTTCTGCCAGCTTATTGGAGAAATTTATGCTAAAATGTGTCAAAAATGAACCAAAATGTGCTCAGAATCTGTCAAAACAGGCCAAAATGTGCCCCAAACTTGGCAAAAGTGTCCAAATACACCAAAATGAAGAAAAAATAAGCCAAAATTTCCCCAATTTGTATCAAAATGTGTTGAGACTACACCCAAATAAACCTTAATTTGTTAACAGGAACAGCAAACTTCAACAATTTGGGTCGCGACTGTTATTAATAGAGACATAGTGGGTCCTGAGGCTGGACCAGTTGAGAACCACTGGTTTAGGGACTGTTGCAAGTGTTGAAATCCAGCTTCTCTTTCTGCATTTTTTGTTTTAAAGATGCCATAATTTCCTAATCTGTCGGCGGGTTTTAAGGCTCAGAGGTGCTGTTTTTCGTCTTCTGTAAAATTCGTCTGACAGTAGCTGGAAATGAGGTGAAGTTATCTCAAAAAGACTTCAGGATGCAGCCGATAATCAACATGAAATAATCCCAAGTGGTTCGAGCAGCGGTCCTACCCTCATCCTGCAGCCAGAGCTCTCCAGAAAAACGCTCACTGTGACGTTCTCTGTTTGTTCTGGAAGATAAAAACGACCCGGCGTCCGTCCAGCGAACGGCTAATCACAGTGTTCAGGGCTCTGAAGTGAGTGTTTGCTCTGGTGTGTGTCCCAACTCCGTGGATTACAACAGCAGTAAAACGGTAAAGAACAAAGTCATGCGGACTGTGATCGGTGTGAAAGGTCACTTTAGAGTTGAGCAACCGACTCTGAACTGTGAAATCACTGCAGGTCAAAGAGTCGAACACCAGCAGGTCAAATAGACGTGAATGAACTCATCTTTTAAATGAATTTAGCAGAAAAACAGCTGCAAATCTGCACTTGGAAGACTTTTTATTGATCTCAGTTGTAGTTCGGAGAGTCAAATCCAACGTTTTTTGTAGTTGAGGTGCTTTTAATTTAAGTTAGAAGAAGGAGGAGTGCAGCAGAGGAGTTTATAAAAGAGACAGGTGACCTCTAGTGGAAGAAGTCGGTCATTACAGCTCAGATCTTCCCTCGCTTGATCCCCGTCTTCAGCCTTTGTGGGGTTTTAAAGTGGATTTCTTTGTTCTGTTGTCCGGATTCAGTTTAATGGAGCTTCTCTGTCCTGCTGGTTGGAAAACAGCCCAGGAAATGTGAGCTAATTCGCCTCAAAACACAGTCATTGTTCTGTAATTTCATTGCTCAACTCCTTGTTTGCGACAGTGACGGTGACTGGCAGGTTTCAGGAGTTTTAATACCAGCATTAAATCAGAAAAACAGACGCGTTTCCCTGCAAAACATCCATTTAATTAAGAAAAGAAGCCGAAGTTCTCACAGCTGGAATCTCTCAAACAAATAGTCAATAGAACAAGATCAGACAGATGATATATTGACCATCATGTGAAGATTTGCTGCTTTACTTTGTTTTATATCAGTGTAAAATGATTGTTTGGGGGTTTTATTGGCTAAAAACAAGATATTTGAAGTGCTTTTAAACCTTTTTGTAATATTTCATAGACAAATCCATCATCTAAGTAGCTGTTTGCTGCGGCTGTAAATAGGATTATGATTCTGAGCAGCTCTTTAATGATGTTTTTTGACGGGCGTGGCTCACCACTACGATGGTTAACTGATCAGTTGTGACCTGTCAAATTCATCGGTAATGTAATCACAAATCAGTCCACGTAAAACAAAAGTAAAAATACGTTTTGCTCATAAGGCGTCCGGGGAATCCTTGGATATGTTGGGCTTTAATGTGTATTTTTATTGTTCAAATTTAGTTTATCAGAATTACTGCTGTTGGGTTTCAGCCTTCATGCTTAAATTAGTGAGGTTAATTTACATAACTGTACGGCCTTATTATGCGTTACAGCCAGGTTAAGTTGTACTTTATATAATTCCCAATATATAAGTTAATCAGGTCTCTACAGGATCTTAACCTCAATATTTGAATTTGTTCATCTGTAACGCCGATCATAGCTTTTGGACTGAAGAGCACTTGTTGTTTTAAATGAAAATTGGTGACGTGATTTTAAAAAAGCAAAACAAAAAGCATCAAATTCTCAGACTGTAGAATCTTAAATGTGAACATTTTTCGCCACTTTTTGACACTTTAAAGACCAAACGACTGAGTAAACTGTAAAAAATGAATGTTTTTAAGCAGTTTTCAACAGCAAAAAGTAACGTCAAAAATCTGTATTTATCCAAATTTGTTCTTTTGCATTTGACAGTCATATTACACAATTTTTCTACATTTAAATTAACAAAAGAATATTATTATTTTACAAATATTTGCTGTTATTAGAAAGAAAATTATGTATTTGTAATATGACAAAATGGAAATCTGTTTTTTAACTATTGTTTTACATGCAGTATTTCCTTGTTATGTTAAATTACAGATAATAATTAATAATATCATAAAAAAATATTAATGTACATGTTGACCGTTTAAAAAAAGGCCAAAACGTTACATCATGTTCACGTTAATAATCTAGATTTTTACAAATTTGTTTATTTACGTTTGAGCTTAAAATTACTTAAAATTATTATTATTTTTGTATTTAAGTCGCCTAAGAATATTTTTACTTTACTGCTGTTAGAAAATAGAAAATATGCAAATTAAGGATCAAGTAAATCAGTTTTAATTAAAGGTAAAATCACAGAAAGTATTTATAAATTTGCATGCTAACTGTAAAAAAAACAATTACGCATATTAAGAATTCAAAACAATGTAAATTAGTGTTTTAACTGTTATTTTACAGGTAGGCCGTAATGTCTACGTCACAGATCTCTAGCTTTACAAATAGTGTTTTGTTCTTTTACAGTTTATGACTGTAGAACTAAAATGTTTTACAGTGTAAAAATATAATACCTTTACAGATATTTGCAGTTATTTTCACCATTTTTACAGCTTTTGAACGTCACAGAATTCCAGCATTTTTAACAGTTTTCCGTTTCACCCTTGCTGCCAGGTTATTTTACGGGTTTTGTTTTACAGTGCAGCTGCAGCTCTGTTTAAAGCTTTGAGGGTCTTTTCGGACATTTTGCTTTGACTTACTGTTGTGTCACAGACTGAAACCGCTCGTGTGCCTCGTCAGCAGGTTTGAGGGGGAGGGAGGAGGGATGACAAAGGGAAAGCAAGGGGGGAGAAAAGAGGGGAGATAAAGGGGGAGGAAGGAGGGGAAAGGGGAGATCAGGCTTGGAGGGAGGAGGAGGAGGAGGAGGAAGAGCCGGTTATAGTTGCTGCGTCAGAGCTCTGGCAGCAGACAGTCAGCTGACAGCAGGACGGACTTCATTCGCTCTCTGCAGAGGAAGCCTCCTGGCCGGGTTCTCCCTCCTCCTTCCTCCTCCTCCTCCTCTTCCTCCTCCTCCTCCTCCTCCTCCTGCAGCCGACTCTCACTTTTACTCTCTGACTCCTCTGCTGGTCGCCTCTCTGTGGGGAATGTGCTGATCGGACGGCATGGACAACAACTCTGTGGACAACAAGGAGCCGGCGGTGAAGCCCTGGAGAGAGCAGGGTAACCTCCACCTCCACCTCCACCTCCACCTCCACCTGTCTGGATGCAGTTTCTCTCTGAAGCTGCTGCAACAATCCTATTTTCCTGCTGTGGCTCTTTTTTTTTCTTGCCTTGCATTCACCGATAATCTGATTAGGTTAATAATTAATTGTGAATCGTCAGGCCTCGCTGCTGAGCTTTGGCTCTCTGATTTGCAGGGATCTCAGAGGATCAACGCTCGGTGTAGGTGGAATTTAAGGCGAGTTTTCGTGGCTCCGCTGCAGGTTTTTTTTTTTTTTGGCGTTCAGGTGTGGTTGTTCTGTCAGAGAGGACCTTTGGACGGTCACTCAGTCGGCCACTGTGACCAAAGGTAGACGTTAAGGAGGAGGAGGAGGGATTGGAGAGCGCAGTGACGTTAGCTGGCAGTTTAATGATTGGCTGATGGGGTGAGTCCAGGCTGAGCTCTCAGTAGAAAGCAGCTGTCTGAGTGTTTATTAGGGCTAGCTGCAGTGTCAGTGGAGCTTCTGAGCCCCAAAACCTGCTGATAATTTGAAATGCATGTTGTTTTTTTTAATAAAATCGCCAAAATGACACAATTTAACAGAAAGAAACGTTGGATTTTTAACTTTTTAGCAACCTGTGATGTGACGTTTGGTCGAGAAGCTTGACAAAACTATTTATTATTTATTCCTCATGTCTCATTTTTTAAAATCAGCAAAAATAGCCCTTTTGTTCCAACCAGATTCTGTAAAAACTAAAAAATTCTGTGCTCCTCTGGGCAACTGGGAAGCCATTAATGACTCGGCTGCGACTGACAGTCACCTGACAAAAATTCAGAGAGTTTTCGGCTGAACTGCAGGCTGTGTTTACACAAAACCAATAGGAGTATGGCAGCAAATTAGGAATGTAAGTAGTAAAATATCCATAATGTTTAGTTCAAGTTAAATGTTCCAGGCACACATGAGGTCTCGTTAGGTCAGAGTTCATATTAGAGCTGCAGCAATTAGTCAGTCGACCAGAAATTAATCAGCAGCTGTTGATTTTACTCATTTTTTTGGAGCAAAGATGTTTAAATTCGTGGTTTCCAGCTCCTCAGATTTAAGGATTTGATGCTTTTCTTTGCAGTTAAACTGAATATCTTTAAGTTTTTGGACTACTGAAGTCGTCGCTTCAGGCTGTGTCGTAGTTTTCTGCACTTTAAATAGTCATCAGGCCATCCTTCCTCGTCTTGGTTGCTTCCAATTTTTCAGTTTAAGTTTATTTTAGCTTCTCATTTTGCTGCTTCTCCTTTAAATGAGGTTAGACTGTTTCTCTGGCTTGGATTTTTCACAAGTGATCTAATGCAGCCGCTTTGGGCGTTTCTCACTATTCCCTGACATTTTACAAAACAAAGGATCAATAAAAAATTTTTTTAAAAAAAGGTCGATTTTGTTCAGTTTTGGAGCTGCAGGATAAATCAGATCCCAGAAGCTCAAAGAGATGAGTTCAGTTTTCCTTTTTACTCCAGTCATCAGGCGGCTGATTCATTTTCCTCCTTGATCTGTTTTAAAAACATCTGAACGTCAATCAATACAGAACTGATTGATGCGTCTCCCTGTTGATTGGTTAATCAGCGGGTTGATTAGCACTGTCTTGCCCTGTTTTCATCACTTTTAGAACAAACCTGCAGATTTTAAAATACACATGAGACATAAAGAAAAGCAGCAAACCTTTCTGTGGATCGATCGATAGACTAATAGATTGAAAACAGTCCGAGCTGCAGCCGTAAAGTTTCCTGCTTTGGATTAGAGCTGAAGGTTCTTTCCATGACTAATTAATCCGCAGATTATTTGACATTAGTGTGGTTTCCTTCAGGTTTGATTCGACTTCCAGCCACAACCTGAAGATGTAAGTTTGCTGTGTAATTTCTGACAAGTCAAACTATCAGATTTAAGCAGCTCAAGTCTGCTGGTTTAGTTTATTTTTCAAATTCTTCTATATTTTTAAATAGTTTTGTTTTCCTGCAATTTATTTACGTCTTAATTATTCAAAATGTATTTCTTTTTGCCAGTTGCCAGTACATGTTTTGAATTGGGGCGTTTGTCTTCATGAAGGTTGTCATTGATTAGAAAGTTCTGCAGACACTAGTGCTGCAACTAACCATGTATTCCACTGAATGGAGAGTCGTTTGGTTTATAAAATGTCAGAAAATGGTGAAAAATGTCGATCAGTGTTTCCCAAAGCCAAAGATTTTACCCACAACCCAAAGATGTTCAGTTTACTATCACATAGGAGGGAGAAAAACAGTAAATATTCACACTTAAGGAGCTGCAATCTGAGAATTTAGACGGCTGACTGCTGATGTTATGGACTAGCAGTGTTTCTGACAGAATACACGAGGTCTCATAGGGTCAGGACTCTCATTAAACCCGCAATGATTAGTTGATTTACATAGAATTGATCAGATTTTAGTCATTTTCAGAGCAAAAGTGTTTTAAGTAATGTCTTACAGCTTCGTAGATGTGAGGTTTTGCTGCTTTTTCTTTGCATATTTCAGTTTTTGGACTATTAAAGTCGTCACGTTACGCTTTTAGGAGTCAGAACAGACATTTTGCATTGTTTTCTCCGCTTTAAATAAAATACAGATTAACTGTCGGTAGCGTTCGAGCCACTGTTTGGGCCTCCGTTCCTCATCTTGGGTGTTTTCCAACATGGCGTCTTCAGAAGTCTTGTTTTGTTGACGATGTTTAGTTTACTGTCTTAAAGGACAAAAGAGTCCAGAATCACAGAATTTACTTATTTTTTTCCCTTAAAACCAGTTAATATATTGTCAACATAGTTCGGAATTAATTTAATAGTGAACAGCTGATTGGCTGATTGAGATTTGTTAGATTCTAGAGATCCACAATTATGTGTCTACAATCTGAATAATCATTTTTAGGTTTTAAAATAACAATTTTTAAAAAAATAATGCAGCTGCACGTCTTTTAGAAGTTTTTCTAAATAGAAGTACTCATACTGAGGAACTTTTGTTGCAGAAATCAGCTTCATATTCCAACTAGATGCCTTTAAAGTGACATAATTTACTTTATAATGCACACTGTAATGGGCTCTACGTAGCCTGTTAGCATGTTAGCTGCTGCCTGCTGATCGTCATGTGTCCGGCCGTTGTTGCATCATCAGAGGTTGTGGCCGCTCGTCTTGTGCACACTGAGGCCTTTGTGTTTGTGTGCTTGAGCTTCATGACAGCGTTTGTCAGCTCAGCTCCGCTCAACAAACCCTCACTCATGGCTTGGGTTAACAAAGAGGGACGGTGAAGTGACAGAACGTGTTGGACCGAAGGAAGCTGCTGCGAGTCGCACTGTGACTAAGCAGTATTCAGCGTGTGTGTGAAGGACGGCGTGTGTGTGTGGTTGCAATAGTCGTGAAATCGCCCGGCTTTCTGTTGAAAGTCAGCCGTTATCACACATTTTTCACCCGCAGAGTGACTCACCTTCCTCCCCCAACCGAAAGACCTCTATCAGCCTTTTCCACTGCAGATGTGTGACTTGAACCATACGGCTGCTCGACACTGTAAAACCTGAGACACTGCAGCACCTTGTTTTTCTGCGATATGAAAAAAAACACATACAAGTTCAGCAGATTGCTTCAATTTGTGAAGAAATAATCACTCCAGGATGATTTGGGTGATGGTGTTGGTGGGAGCATCTGCACTGATAACTAAATATAATGTAAAAAAGATGTTTGGAACCTTTCTCATGTGGTGTAACACTGACCGACAAAGACTTCTGAAATAGTTTTTTGCGCTTGTGTGTGACGAGCTTTGTGCTGCTGATTTAAATAGTCGAATAGATTAGGTTTGTGAGACAGAGTTCCTGTTTTTGATCAACATCAGCTGTTCTGTAGCTGAAATATTAGCACACAATGAACTGAGGCTGCACAGTTATAGCCAAAATTATAATTGCAGTTAATATCTTTACTGCACTTTAATATTTAAATAAACAGAGCACCGCTTTCACTCCCATGCTGTGCTATATTCCTGCTAATGTACCATAAATAAGACTTGAAATAATCTCCTGAAGAACCCAAAACACCTAATTTGCCGAACACGTGATTATCGATAGGAGCTGCAGTTTACTGATGTTCCTTAAACGCCTCACTTACAGGCTACAGTAGAAGCTATAGCTAGTTAGCTGTGCGCAGAGAAGCTTCTAGTCTCCACTCGGTTACTGTAGCGCAGCAGCTTAGACAGGTTTGTCACATGAAATCAGTTTGAAAAGGTGTGTTTCAGGTGTTCTGATGTCCGATTTACAGCAGTTGAAACTCACGATTTTCTATAAACGGAGCATTTTAAACGTCAGTATCACCATCAATTAAGTGAGTCTAGCTGTGCGGCCTTACATCTGACTTCTTCGTTCCTGGCTCATTTTGTAGTTCAAATCTACAGGCTGCATGTTAACAAACTCTGTATTTTAAAGGAGGTAAAAGCTCTATACTCAAGTCGGTCTGCGTATCAGTCGGACTTCTTTTGCAATGGAAAATTTGAACCGTGCAAATTTTCTTTTTTGTATCAAGCAGTAAAGAAAGTTCTGGCATGATGCGTTTGAATCGGTCACCTTATCTCTGTTTTTATGAGTATTGTGTAAACGCACATCAATGTGTTGAAACAAGTTATCATGCAGCCCCAGCCCAGCGTGACCTTTTATCCACAATATAATCTGAGGATTACATCCCTACGTCTCTGAAACTTGTTTAATTGACTCTTCGTTAACCCTCTGAATCCTGGATGTTTTCTCCTCCTGTTGCATTTTTTTACTGCTCTTCGATGGAAACGGCACAAACATGACTAGAAATAGAGAGAACTCAAAATGCCCTCTGTACAGTTTGACCCATTTAGAATGCTATAAAACAATAAAAAAAATAAGATTAGACAACACCAGAGGCGTTACCAATACTTAAAAAACAAAAACAATATTGGCTCTACATGCAATAGATTTTTTTGGTTTGTGCTCAGCCTGAAGTTCAGCCGAAAAATCCCAGAATTTTTATCACATGACTGTTGGTCGCAGCTGAGTCACTAATATCTTCACGGCTGCATCAGGGAGAGCAGAATTTTTTTTCTACAGTTTTTTGGCTGATGAATGGTATAATTTTGATGATTTTTCTAATAAGTTTACTTAAAATCTGCTGGAGGGATTTGAGGTTCAGAAGGTTAAAGACAAAAACTGTTTTAAATCTGGACCTTTCAGACTGCAGCTCTCCCAGCATGCACCTGTACAGCTCGTAGTCCCTTTTAAGGGTTTTGAACTGGAGCAGATCTGATGCACCGTCTGCCAGCGGGTGGGGTTTGAATTCCTAACTTTTATCTTTTCTGCTGGCATTTTGTGGAGCCACTCATCCTTTTACAGCCCGGTTATGCAACAGTCCTCCTCCTCCTCCTCCCGCTGCTGTAATCAGTCTTAGAAAACTCATTTCTTCATGATAACTGACGGCCTTTCACACACATGCAGTCCTCTGTTGAACTTTAATCATTACACACCAGTTTCCTGTAGCTGTTAGTGTTGCAGCTTGATGTCATCATGTCAGCAGAGTGACAGGTTAAAGGAATTGAAGAAAAGTACGTTACTATTACTGCTACTAACCAGATATTTTTACAAATTACATTTATTCTCTCTGATTTTGGCCCAAACCTAATATTTCTCTGTTGTTTTTACCTCATGGTGACAGTAAAAACACACAGAAAAAGCATCATTTCTTACATTTAACAACCAGAAACCATCTTTTTTCTTTAATTTTGATTGACTAATTGATTCATTCAATAATTGTTGCAGCTCGACAAGATTATTTTCAGACAGAAAAGCTCCATTTAAAATCTATTTAATCATTTATGTATTACTGGAAACTAAAGATGTAACAGTTAACGATTGTCAACTACTGATGGCCAACAACTTCAACAGCTTGTAGCTGCTACGTTAGCCTAAATAATAAACCACTAGCTGCTACATTAGCGTAAACAAGCTAAACTTAGCCAAACAAGATAAAGTGAGCTGCTAAATTAGAGCAAATGTTCATTGCCATTGCATTATCTGCTGTATTAGCCCTAAACAAGCTAATGTTAGCCCAAACAAGATATTACTAGCCAAAACAGGATAACATATGCTGCTATGTTAACCTAAAAAAAAGTTAGCTGTTGCTTTAGCCTAAATAACTTAATGTTACCTGCTACATTAGTCGAAACAAGATATCATTAGCTTAAACGGGAAAACATAAGCAGCTATGTTAGCCTGAGTTAATGTTAGGTTTTACTTTAAACTAAATAAGATATTGTTACCTGATGCATTAGCCTAAACAAGCTAACGTTAGTAGTTAGCTAACAGACTAACAGACTAAGATGAGCTGCTAGATTAGCTTAAGCAAGATACCATTAGCTGCTACTTTAGCCTAAATAATATAACATAAGGTGCTACATTAGCCTAGAGATAGCATTAGCTGCTACATTAGCCTAAACAAGCTAACATTAGCAGTTACTTTAGTCTAAACAGACTAAGATGAGCTGCTAGATTAACTTAAACAAGATACCATTAGCTGCTACTAAAACCTATATGATATAACATAAGTTAGCCTAGATTAACCGCTATTTTAGCCTACCGGTAAGTAAGATAGCATTAGCTGCTACACTAGCCTAAACAAGCTAACATTAGCAATTACGTTAGTCCAAACAGACTGAGATGGGCTACTGCATTAACTTAAGCAATATAGCATTAGCTGCTACCTTAGCCTAAATAATAAAATATAAGGTCCTACATTAGCCTAGAGATAGCATTAGCTGCTTCAGAAGCTGTAACAATTTAGCATTAGCTGCTACATTAGCCTAAAAAAAGGTAACAGCAGCAGCAAAAAGATGATGTTATTTATGCTATTGATATATGATGTCTTTAGAGATTTTTTCTAGAAAAAAGTGCTGAAATCTGCACAGAGCTGGATTTTACTAACTGACTGTTATCCATATTTTCAAGCAAAAAATTGCCAGATATAGCCTAATTCCAATGAAATATTTCGGTGTTTGATGGAACAAAACATCAAACACCGAATTTTAAAGTGCTCTGTGAAGTTGTGATATCATGGACTAAATATTTAATCAATAACGGAAAAGATATTGGCACAGAAGAATAAATGCTGAGAATTATTATTTGCCGGTCTACATTGGTGTTATTTTAAATACAGATTATTAGGGTGATGGTGAAGGCAGGTTTCCTTCTTCAAATGGAGGTGAGGATATTTTTCCTCATCATAATTTTAATTTTCAGTGCATGTCACGGAGTTTAAAGGTAATTTTTAAAACATGAAATGAACTTAAATAATTTAAGTATCATTCGTGCATCCACCAAACTGAGACAGGCCGAGCTGCGCATGTGTGCCTCCCCCCTCTCCCTCGGTGTCCCCCCTGTCAGCCAGGCGTAGCCGCCGCGCTGCTGCTGCTGCTGCACGTTTAACGGAGGTTCAAGATGGACGCCAAACGGGGTTAGTCTGCTCATAATCTTTTGTTTACCGACCGTGTCTGTCTTCTTTTACGTGCTTGCATTCGGTTTTATCTCGTGTGTGACCGGGTTAGTGTTTGCATGAGCACCGGGAGGGTGGCTGCTCTCAGGCCGGGGAGGGTTGGAGGCGGACCGGGCCGCCTGCGGAGGTCATGCCGGACGGTTTGACGTTTCGTCCCCGTCGTGAGAGGCGGTGGAGGGGGCTGATAGACGGCATCCCGGGGAGGATAATAAAACACTTTGGGGCAGTGAACATGTCAAAGCGAGGGAGGATTAAAGCACGGCAGCGCGCGGTGGAACGGGATCAACGGCCGGGGTTTAGCTCGCTGTGATGCGGGTCTATTTTTAGCCAGCCTCCGGCGCTGCTAGCACGCCTGCTACCATATGTAGCCAGGCGGCCACATTTGGACCGCCGAGCCTCCTCCTCCTCCGTCCCACCTCCCTCTTGTCATGTTCGCTGTTCGGCGTCTTTACATCCACACAATGAGCAGCAGCTGTTAGCAGGTGGCTAGCTGAACCAACACGGAGCTAGCACGCCGAGCGCCCACAGCGAAACCAGAGCTAGCTGTCAGCTAACTAGCTAGCTGTCAACGCCCACATGTGCTTTCAATGACCGAGAAATTTCCCGAACAAGAAGCTGCTGCATGGATCTAGTGTGTAAATATCCTCCGGTGAAGCAGCTGACCGTGTGATAACAGCGGTTGTAACCCCTTGTCTGTGCGTGGTTTAACCCCCTGATGTGCTCCGGGGTCAGTGGACAGCACCGTGTCTGTCCCATTCATTCACATTTACAGTGAATGAGCCATTTTAAACGACAGCTCCTCATTGTAGTGGCTGTAGCTTAATGGCTTCTTGTGACTTTCTTTTTAAATTATCTGTGCAGAAAGCAGTGATCACACTGAAATTATTGTTAATATGTGAATTAACTGATGTGTTTTGCCTATTTTCTATGTCTTAACAGTTGTTTCTAAAAATCCAAGCAGTTTCTGGGCTTTTCTCACATTTTTCCTCACTGTGGGCTCATTTTTCACCGCAACATAAAGTCCTGCAGCTCCATGGAAACAGAACAACCATGACCAGAAGCACAGAGAACTCAAATTGTCTTCTGTGCGGAATGACATCTATAACAGCATAAACCATAATAAAAAAGAAAAAACCCCAAGATATTTTATTCATTTGTTTTTAATATTTATTTATTCTTACATTAAAGTTAATCAGCATGTGCAACATTTTTCCAACTGTCCACAGGTGTTATCAATGCTGGAAAAATATAGCAGCTCAACATACTGTAGATCTTTTACAACCTAAAATTAAAATTGCACAGCCTGCAGTTCAGCCGACAAGTCCCCAAATTCACGGCCGAGTCATTCCTGGCTGTAATATCTCGATTTTAAGCTTAGACTGATTAATTTAAGTACGGCAGCTTCAAAGGCTGTCGGACCTTTTGGAGTTCAGAGAGCTCCAACTTAAATATAAACTCACATTTTCACTTTTAATTTTGACTTTTAATAAACAAAGCCATTAATTAACTAACCCTCAAAAACCATCATCAGAATAATTGATATTAAAATAGCTGTCCACAGTCCCAGCCCCTCTGTTATTAGTTATTAGTAATTGTTTGTTAAAGAAGTCTGTCTACAACTAATAATGAAATTCATTTTTGGTTTAATCTGCTGTTTTCTTTTTTAATAAAAAATCTAAAATTGTGATGGATGCTCATTATAATAACTACACAAAAGAAAGGCAGCAGATCTTTGATATTTTTGTTAATGATTTAAGGCGTCCAGGTTTGGTATTAAAGGGAAAACACCTGACAGGTTTTTGCTTTTCTCTGCACTGACCTTTAATATACGATTATTAAATGATTAAGGATTATTAGTTGTGTTGCAGTTTAATAGTAGCTTCAGTTTAATTGCTAATAATTTCTAAGGCTGCATGTCATTGTTAATGCATTAATGAAGCCGTTTATTTAAGTAATTGGTTGTTATTTATAATGAAAGAGGCCCGTCGGAGCTGTGTGAAGGCTCAGCAGTCGGCTTGGTGTCCATTTGGCAGCAACGTGTGGCCGGAAATCTGATTAGAGGTTTTCAGGCTCATAAGCTCATTTATTGGCTGTAAAGCCATTTTCAAGGAATAAATTGGTCGACTGCCAAACGCTCTGTGGCCGTTCGCTCACAGCACCTGCCGTTGTCTCTGAACAGGAGATCTTCATCAGCCGTTTGCATTTTAGAGCTGGTTTGCTTATCTGACGGAGCTCTTTGACTCGGACCTATTCGCTCTTTCATGGTTTGTGTTCCTGCTGAGTTTAAATGTAAACTCTTAATTACGAGGCTGTGGAGGTGCAGCTAAGCGAGGCAGAAATCTTAAACTGCTGCCGTGTGACGCGTCTTAAAGTACAGCATGTATGAGCCGTGAGCCTGCAGGAAACCCAGGACTCCCTCGCGTCTAATATTGTCCACTGACCTGCCTGGAATTCTCTGGTGAAATATAAGCGTGTTCAGTGCAGGGCTCAGGTCATGAACTCAGCTGTTTCCAACACCTCCAGCAGCCGTCTGTCGAGGTCCTCGCAGAGGGAAGGGGGTCCCTGCAGTTTCAGCTCCGTCAGACCACAGCAGCTGGTTTTACTCACTAAATCTGCAGCGTTTTGAGTTTTAGCAGCTTCCAAGACTGATGGTAGTTTGAACAGGTCGTTGTATGCCTGCATCTTCTGTTTATTTATGTCTTTGATTGAGGTTTCCTTACCTTAATGTGGCTCTTAGTTGATTACATAGACGTGTGTTGTGTGTTGTCTTCGGTTGTCGAGAAAACGCCATCTTTAGATATGAGAGGAGCTTTGTTAGCCGTGCAGCTGCCTGCTCAATAAAAACTGGGCAGAACATCAAGATTTGAGCATATTTGGTGGCTATTTTTAAGATTTTGCAGAGAGGAATGTCTCAACTCTCCAAAAAATGCATTAGAATAATATATTTTTCCTGGCTGCCTGTGGCAATAGTGTTTGTTCTAACATGCATAGATGATAGATAGATAAATACTTTATTCATCCCAAAGAGAAAACTCAATTATTCAGCTGCACACTGACATACACCACAGTCACAGCTAAGAGGTAAAATAAAATAAAGTAAAAGGTTTTAAATGCCGTTTAAAGTAGGATTAAAGTCTTGCATTATATTTGGCAAGCGCTGCAAGCAACCTGAAAACAATCAGCAGCTCAATTATTTAATAAGAAGATAGTCTGCAGATGTTTTTTGACAGTTATTTAGCGAAATTTAAGTTATTTGGCAGGAAAAAAAAACTGTGAAAGGTTTTCAAATATTCTCCGTTTCAAGCTTCTCCGAGATGATTTGCTGCTTTTATTTGGGGTTTTCCTGCATGGAGGAATTTTGGCACACTCCGAAGAGGATTTAACCAGCAATAAAATGCTAAAAATTGAGAAAAAATACATTTATAATTCGTTTGGAACAGATTTTTGAACTGGGGATTCATTCGTCAAGCATAATAGTTGTTTTTATTTATGAAATGGTTGGAAAAAGAATAGATTTGTGTCTTAAAACTTAAAATTTTCTACTTTACATGGACCAGGATGCTTGCTGTTGTGCGTTTTCGACATGTTTTACAATTAAAAATTGCCGCAGTAATAAAAAAAAACACTCACTGCAGCCCTAAATGGTTGTTGGATGATGTTTTACTACATCCCAGCTTGTCTACGTGTATCAGTAACTTTACTATACAGTTCAGAACAAACTGTTTGATCACAGGAGTCTGTAAAATTCTGCCACAGTAGCAGTTTGTCATCCTGCAGGATTTTTTTCTCTGTTTGTTTTTCTCTGTGATACAATCGTCTTTGCTGTTCTCTGTCCTGTTATTTGGCAGCCATTTTGTTCATCATCAAACCCTGGCAGGAGCGCAGGAAGCTGGGTGGGGGAGCGAACGAGCTCCGGCGATCGCTTTCAGGAATCCAACCTCGGCCTTGTTTTATAGCGACGGGATGAAAACGTTGCGGTCTAGGGGGACGTCAGAGCTTTGTCGTCATTGTGGCTCAGAGATGAGGAAGTTTGTGAGTCAGGCGCTGCAGTGAGTTTCCTCCTTCAGGGTTTAAACTCGGTTGTCGACCTCCGACCTCCAGCTCCACCTTCAGATGGTCACGTGAAGCGGCCGTGTGCAGAAAATTCGACTCTCGTTTTAAGTGTCGGGGTCAAAGCTGAAGCTGCGTTTGTTCAGAAGCTCTCTCCCCGAGGACATTAAACGCTCGTTTATCTTCACATTTAGCCCAAAACAAATCATTTGGTCCGATCAGTGTCTCTTTTTTTCTCATGACGTTCACATGATTCCTGGTCTCGTCATGCTCATTATGACAAAACCAAAAGCTAAACTTCATTTTAAAGGAGATTTATCACATGTAGCCGCCAGAGTTTAACCCTCTGAACCTTTTTATGACCCCGTCGCATTTTTAGTCACTGTGGGCTCGTTTTTCACTGCAGTAAAAAGTCCTGCACCTCTATGGAAACAGAACAACCATGACTAGAAGGAGAGAGAACTAGAAATAGCTTCTGTGCACTGTGACACAGGTGTGATGGCATAAAACATAAAAAAGAAATTGAAAAATCACCACTTACAAAACTGTTGTGTTCTGAGGTGCAACACTGGAAAAAATAGTGACTCTACACACTAAACATATTTTAATATTTGCATTTTTACAGCCTCTGCAGATGTTTTCACACTGCTCTGCACATCACCATGCTGAATGCATGCTGAGCCATGCTGCATTTATTTTATCGATCCAGTATGATTTATTTTCCTGAAACACTGCCTGTAGTTCATCCTGAAAGCCCTCTCTAGTTTTTTCCCCCCATAATCTGCTTTAATTGGTTCATTTCTGACAGATTCTGCATGTGGAGTCAAGTGATTTTGAGGAAGTATCTCGATTTTAAGCTGAGGTTTGGTTAATTTCCTAGACGTATCACGTTTTACATTAAAGGACCGTCAAATAGTTGGAAAAGCCAATGATTTTTTTCTGTTTTTACGACTTCCTGTCTCGTCTTTCTACATACATGGCTGATATTTTTATATACATATTTGGAAAAGCATAATTAAAACAATAGAGTTGTAGTAAACTAGAGAAAATCTTGGACTGAAATCGCGCCCACTCTTCAACCAGTCGACTCATCGTGTAGAAAAAAAAAAACACTGCGCGCTCTTAAATGTACATATTGGTCATGTAGATTTAAAGGAATCTCAGAAGTCTGTTACTTGTTTAAAAAGGACCCATGATCACCACTCATCAGCTCGGTGTTTGAGCTGTAAATCAGCTGACAGCTTCACTAGGAGTTTGGTCAGTGAATGCACCACTTGCAGATTAAGCTGCAGCTCTCTCTGTTCCCCGTGTGATTGATTGCTGATCGATCCGTTCCTTCCTCCCCCCCCTGCAGTGGTGGATCTCCTCTACTGGCGTGATGTGAAGACCACTGGCGTGGTGTTCGGCGCCGCCCTGCTGCTGCTGCTCTCCCTGACGGTGTGCAGCATCGTCAGCGTCTGCTCCTACATCGGCCTGGCCCTGCTCTCAGTCACCATCTGCTTCAGGATATACAAGGGCATCCTGCAGGCCATCCAGAAGTCCGATGAGGGGCACCCATTCAAGTGAGTACCAGCGAATCGAGAGGACAGCGTCTGCTTTGTCTGCGTCTCATCTTTATTGTCCTCTTGGGGAAACCTGAACTCTGAAATACAGAAACATCTCCATCAATGAGCTTAGTGCAGCTACAGGATCTGATAAACACAAATAAACGTCCATAAACCTCCTTAGAATTCAGAGAAAACACACCTCAGGAGTTCCCTATATTTAAGGTTTTCTCCAGTATCACAGTCGTCCACTGATACTTATCTGTACATCCATGAAACACGGCTAACAGGAGCTGCTGGTAGCTCTTGTGGCTCCTTTTTAAAGCGAAAATATGGCTAAATGTGACCAAATCTAACCTGATAATGAGGCTCGGAGAGAAACACAGCATCAACCTGCAGCTGACATCACAGCAGCACATAGAAGGGTGCAGCATTAATATCTTAGCGTTTGACTTAAAAACAGATTTTGAAAAGCCTGAAATTGCTGTTTATTGATTTATTGTGATATATATTGCAACAGTGCTCCAGACTGCAACCAAAATGATCACACATCTGACTATTTTTTAAGAATATGTGAGTAAAGATTTCATTTTTGTGAATGCAAGGCCATTATTAGGCTACACAGGCAGCTACTACGCTAGCTGTTGTGGTTTAAATTAGTACTTTATCGTCATCTCTGCCTCGGTTAGTTTCTCTCTAGCTCAGGCATTAAACAGTTAATTTATCTAGCATCGTGTTTCAAAGATAAATCAATCTATAGCTGATTATTTCACAAAAATAAATTGAAGGTGGAAGGTCCAGGAAGGGACGCAGTACTAGCGACGCACAGTTAAACGAATATTAATCCATGACCGACTGCAGTGTTGACGTTTAAAAGATGCTCTGCTCACAGAAAACATTGGTTTCAACTTGGCTAAATCTGATAATATAATATATATTTTATAATATTTAAACCTTTTGAAAGTGATTTTTGGTTGCACATCTGTAAGAGCTGCCACCTGAGTTGAGACTAGAGGCTTCTCTGTGCACAGCTGGCTACCTAGCTACAACCTCAGCCTGCATCTGAGACGTTCAAGGAGCGTCAGTAATTTGTAGAGTCTGTTGATAAGCAGATGTGAGGAGTTTAACCTGTGCTCAGTTTATAGACGTGATATCAGACAACCTCAAGGACATCACTGATGATAAAATCAATATATTTCCAGATTAAAATATTGTGCAGATGTCAAGTCATGAGTCACTGTTACCTTAACATCAATGCGAAAGTAGGCAGCAGGTTAACAGCTGACATGACCGGTGACCTTAAATAAACTTGCAGCTTTAACTTCTCATCATTGTTCCAAAAATAGACATAAATGTGGATTCATCTGTTTCAGCTGAATTTCACACCGAGATAAAACTCTGAGATTCCCTTTGAAACACAAGAACGAGTCTCTAAATGTGATTTTAAAGTACAGGAGGTGGTTTAAACTTGAATTATCGCTGTGGAGGAGGTGGAACATGACTCATATCACACTTCAGGCTGGAACATGAACCCCTAATCTTCCCTGGAGACACAAGTCTGGTCTGAATCGATACCAGAGCTCCTACTGATGCTACTGCACCTGATTGAAATCTTTAAATTGTCTGATTAAAACGTGGACGTGCAGGTGTGCAGCTGAATTACAAAAAAAAACCCAGAAGTGACGGATCTGAGATAAAAAGGATGCGATGAACTAAAAGCGTGATTCCCTGCTCGTCGGCTCTCGTCGGGGATTTAACTCGGCCAATCACGCCACAGAAATCAATGACCTGATTACTCCTAATTATGAGCTGCGGCTCGAGGCAGCTGCTGATGTTTCGATGTGTGTCAGGCCCCAGGTTAGATATTCTCCTATTTGACGGTTTCAGCGAAAAGAAAAAAAGGTCAGAGTGGCCTAAAAACACACAAACACACATCTGTGTCGTTAAAAAAGATCCAGTGAAGCAGCACGGTTCCGCCCATGGTGGATTATTCGCTTCCTCGTCTTGCAGCGGGTTCCGTCGGGTTGTGTGCTCGTTCATCCTCTTTGCTGGCTGCCGGACAAAACCCTCTTATTGTGTTTTCACCTGCTCTCGACCTTGCAGCAAATCGCGGGCTAATTAGCTGCGATTAGCACAAGCTGAGCGCTCAGAGTCACATTACAGCCCGATTTCTGCAGATTTCACTGCAAAGAGTCCTGCAACGAGCTTTACAGTCATTCCATTAAATATCTGGCACCAGTTATTGGACCAACACCCTAAATTAGTGCAGCTTTGTGTGTCTGTTTGTGTGACATTACAAACATATGAAGGTGTAATAATCGGTGTGTACATCTGGTTTTAACAGAGCTTCATACCGATTATTACACCTACTGAGGCATAAGCTAGAAAAAGTAAAGTTCCTTGTTCTGTCGTGTCTTATTCCATAACTTTTCTTGTTGTTTTAGGTTTTTACTGCGGTTTTGATTCAGTTTAGGTATCGAAATATTTAGGCAGGTGTCAAATTCAGGGTTCTGGTGTTGTGAAAACACTAGTTGGCCGACTGCACATCGAATTGAACAGCAGAAACTTTTCCAGCGTTGGCATAATCTAGTTTGGAAATGACAGGAAATGTCTCCTGAAGTCACATCCCACTTTGTTTATAAAATATTAGATTCCCCTGTTACACTTAAAATGCCCAAAGAATTCACCTGTTGATGTCAGAGCAGCTGCAACTTATTTTTTTTTTTTTAATTCAAAAACAATGAATAGTAAAACAATGCATTGAAAACACAACATCATTGAAAAGAAAAAAAAACAGAATTGAAATTAAGAATACAAAAATGTAATTAACACACAAAACAAAGAGGGGTTTTACAAAATAATACAATTAAGGATTATTCAAAATGATTATTTAAATTATTATATACAGATATAATGTATTCTGCTTTTTCATTTGATAGATTTTGTATTGTCTTAAAGTAATATTTCAAAATGCCTTTAAATTGTACAATATTGGGTTTCCTTTTAGACCACTTACAACAATGAATATAATATTTAACATATAAAATCAAAAAATTTAATAGAAAAACATTTTTTATCTAAATTGTTTTCAAAGTAATAGAAAAAAATATCTAATTTTCCCAGATTGATTCCCACACCACACAAAGATTCAAATAAATGCTCAACTTCACACCAAAAATATCGGAAAACACAACAGTCGTAAAATAAATGTAAAGCATTTTCTTCTTCAATATTGCAAAATATACAAGGATCACATTTATTTATTTACTTTTTCATAAACATATTGGTTGGATAAATTAAATGTATTATTTTATAATAAACTTCTACAATTTTATTTTGAAAAACTTATTGATATATATATATTGATATATTATGAACTGCAACTTATTGTGCTGACAGTGCTAGGCTAGGCTAATGCTATCACTACAAGGTTTGCTGTTCCTCCTAGCTTGTGGCTAATGCTACCTGGAGTAGTGTACCATCTTTCTAAAGTCAAATTAACTTAAGCAGTCTGCTTTAACTGTCTAGTAGAGACACAACCTACAAGAAGCACAAACATCAACACAACTTAGGGTATTAGCTTCTCCTACTGTGGCTAAGGCTATGCTAACAGCTAGCGGCTAAGTTAGGAGGCAGCCACGGATTTACCTGAAACAGACTCTAGAAAACAGTGATTAGTAAGGCTTTAAGATCTGAGCCATAGTGGGCAATAAAACTGATAGAATTGAAAAAGATTAACAAAACAGAGATGGACTGCAGGAGACGAGCTGTTATTGATCTCAGTCAATCGATCAGTAAACACAGGAGAACATCCTAGCATCTTGTGACACCGACATCACCACTCCTGTTTCTGTTGTTCATATTCAGTTATATTATTTACTGTCAATAGTGTAGTCTAGTTATGAATGACAGGTTCCTGCTATCACATGTTTTTAATATATAACATTTAATGTATAGCAGCTCTTTCTTGATTACCAATAATCAATATCAGATCTGACAAAAACACATATTGATCTCTGCTTTAAGGGAGTGAAATGACCCTGAAAACAGCCTCAGACTCTCAGGCCTGACCCTCCTTCTTTCTCGTCTTTCACAGGCAGTACCTGGACCAGGAGGTGGCGCTGTCCGAGGATTTGGTCCACAAGTACAGCGACATGGTTCTGGCCAAACTCAACAAGACCATCGGTGAACTGAGACGCCTGTTCCTGGTTGAAGACCTGGTCGACTCCATCAAGGTGAGAACACGCTGGACGGTGTTTGCATGTTCATCACGGGTATTTATTCTGTAGCTGCTGTGCTTTTTGGAGCCGCGTTAATCAGCGGCGAGTTAATATCAGTGTTGGGTCCAGACCTGCAGCTGTCTGGAGCCTGTCGTCGCCTCGCCGCCCCCCCGACCCTCCGACCTCCAGTCCAAATACAGATCTGCAGCTCAGCAGACACAAAACTGGGCAGAGATTCCCTTAGAGGGTAAAAAGTCTGATTCTTTTAATCCGTCAGGAGCGAGTCTGAGCCCCAGGAATGTTTCGGCAGATTACGTCCGGATATTCTTGTTCTTCGTCTGCCTTCGATTCCCGTGATGTTTACGGCAGGTCGTTCAAATGTCACACGTTTCATTTAATCCGCCTCGCGGCCTGCAGGCAGGAATCGCGGCTCTGTTTCACCGGCGGCCATGTTGGCTCAGAGCTGCTGTAATGTTCATCACCGACACGAGTGGGAAGCCGTCAGGTTACATTACAGCGTTGGTGTTAACGCAGCTTCAGGGGAAATAGGAGGAGATTTATGTCCTGTTTCAAACCACAGACAGAATAAAACAAACAAATCCATCAGTGCTTAACTTTTACCTCCTGAAATCCATTTTTTAATGAGTTTTCTGTCTTTAAATTGTATTTTTACTTCTTTTCCTGACAGAAAACAAAACAGAACTAATAAATTACAACAGAAATGTATTTTTTGTCGTTAGAAATTGATTTTTTCTCTACATCAGCGTGAGCTTTCTCTGTTTCCGATGATTTATAAACTAAACAGTGAGTAGAAATCAATCTCTGCAGACCTGATTGATGCCTTCATGTTTGTGTTCAGCATCAGATCTTCTTATTTAAAAGCTGTTTGCAGTTTGAATGACTCAGATTGATTCGGTCTTTACAGGAGACATAATGCAGATACAGACTGAAGCTTTAATGACTCCTCAGAGGAAACTAAATGTTTGCTTCCGTCGTTCAATAAAACACAAATTAACAGACGTAGTTGAAGCTGCTGCAGCTCTGGGTTGTTTTCATTTTATCTTGTTTTTGCAGTTGAAATGTAAGAAAAGTGGTGAAAAATGGACGTCGAGCTTCTGTAAAGCAGAATACCGTCTGTCGAAACTCAAATATTTTCAGTTTAGCATCACAGAAAACAGACAAAGCAGCACGTCGTCACCTGAGCAGCATGGATTGATCAGTTGTTAACTATTGAATTAGAGAAAAGGGAAACTGTCTCTGATTCCAGCAGCTGAAATGTGTTTAATTTCCTCCTCCATGACAGTAAACTGAATATCCTCGGACGAAACTTTTATGAACGTCATTTTTTTTTGCTTTGAGAAACGCGGATTGACATTTTATGAATCAAACAGCTGATTAGTGAATGGAGTAAATAACCATGATCATCACGTTTTAAAGTATAGTTTTGGTTTAGTGGGGCCTTTGGTGGACTGATCAGGTTTACGTTATAAGGGGGCGGCTGTGGCTCCGGTGGTTGATCGCGAGGTTGGCGGTTCGATCCCCGGCCCCTCCGCATGCTGAAGTGTCCTTGGGCAAGACACTGAACCCCAAGTTGCTCCCAATGGTAGACTAGCACCTCAGATAGAGACCATTTACCCTTTATATTAATAATAACACTTATTTATGTATATAGAAGTTTTTAAAATCCGTTACGACAAACTTTAGACACTTTGGCTGCAGCGGGACGATCACTGGAAACGCACTATTTGATTTGTCTTTTAAGTTGCTTACTGAACCACATCTGCTCTCAGGCTCTGCTGCAGGTTAAACTGCTTTTCTCAGTTTTAAATGATACTAATTAAATAATTATTAGTTGTAGGCAGCTGAAATCTGCCTTGTCTTTTGGTCCGTTTCTCACCCAGACTGGACTGAAACGGTTAATATTAAAAAACCTGTGTAAACATTTTTCCAAGTACGTGCTGCCAAGACTAGAAAAGAGGTTGGCTCCACGTGCTGTGGATATTTTGCCGTTTACATTTTTAACCAGTTTGCATACTTGTCTCCTCTCTGCTCTGTGGAAACACTGCCTGCAGTTCAGCCGAGAAGTCCCTGAATTTTTGATACGCCACTGTTGGTTCAAATTTAAGCCCCGTCCACATGAAGACGAGCCCAGACCTAAACGCACAAATAGTCCATCAAACCCGTGTATCGTCCACATGAAGCGTTTTGGGGTCTGAAAACGATCATTTCTGAACCTAGGTCCCAGAGTGCAAAGATCTGAAAACGACGTTTACGTGGCACCGTTGTTACGCCCTGTCCGCTTCTCTTTCTGACATGCTTGCGTCATAGCTCCACCTCTCAATAGATGCGCCAAACTTAGAAAACTACAACAACAGTGTCCCCGTATAGTGCTGCGTATGTCCTGCTGATAGTTCCACCTCATCGTCCGTCCAGACTAGAGTCCTACCAGCTCGTCCACTCCTATTTGCCGCCGCCATGTTCTATGTTTACATCGTATACAGATTTCATGCCTAAAGTCCCGCCGCTAGTCTCTGCTTGTTCATGTCACGGTGTCATAGCGCCACCAACAGGCCTGGCATGTGTTTTACATCGTTTCCAGGCGTATCAAGTGGATTCATGTTGACGGACACATTTACTGAAACAGCTATAAGCGTTTTGGCTTCATGTGGACGGAGCCTTAGTTGGCCGTTTCCTCTCTGTTGTTCCAAGAAGTGTAACATTTTTAGTTTTTTACAGAATCTAGCCAGAGCTAACGGTTTGTTTTTAAAAAGGACATGTAGAAGAGTGATTCTGATGCAGTGTCACACCTTTAAGCATGGATTTGGTCGATTTTCCTGATAGAACTGCTCGTCATTGATGAGTAGTTCAAGGGCCGTTGGAAAATTGAAAATCCACTGAATTTCCAGGTTTTTTCTTTTTTTTTCTTTCTTTTTTTTTTTTTACAGTTTTATAGTCCTAGTAAATGGTGTAAATGTGGTGATCATTATTATTACTATTATTTAAGATGTTGTGTTTCTTTGCGAGCCTCTCTGGTTTTAATTCCTCGCCTCTCCTCCTGGTTGCAGTTTGCCGTGTTGATGTGGATCCTGACCTACGTCGGTGCCTTCTTCAACGGGCTCACTATCCTCATTCTGGGTGAGTTTTCCCATCATGCACCGGGGCTCTCGGGGATAAAAATCTGTCATCAGCATCAGAGTATTGACTATTAACACGTCTTAGTTTGGCTCCATCTGCTGGTGACATGAAGGAACAGCAGCTGGAGCATCACACTGAATATAAACCTTCAGTTCCTTCAGCTGTTATTTGTTCTTAGTGTGATCATTCTGTAATAACTTCAACTGAACGGGTCACAGAACACAACATTTAGAACAGATGGTGACAAAAATCAGTGTGAGGTCGGATTAAATCAGTCAAACAGAATCAAATATAAACTATAATCTGTGTTTTGGTCAAGGAATTAGTGTTGTGTGATAATTAAACTTCCCCTCTTCTTCTTCTTCAGGTCTGATCGGAGTGTTCAGCTGCCCGATCGTTTACGAGAAACACCAGGTACGACCCCTGCTTTACCCAGAATGCACCACCAACGTCACTGTTTGATAAACTGTGTTTTTAATGCAGGTGGACGTCCAGTGAGATGACCACGGGTTCAGATGTTTACATGTTTGGTGTTCATTTGCTCACGTGGAATTTACGTTTATCCTTATTTTCATTAAATACAGAAGACATCAGGGTGGAAACTACAGACTTTTATAGAACAGGAACTAAATTCAGTGTTTAATTGTCCCAAATAAGACTTGACATGTGGTCAGATGGATGTTTGTTGAGTAATTTCACTGTAAAATGCAGTTTGAGTCAAAACACTGCAGGTGAACAGGGTAAAAATCTAAGCTACCAACAAAGAAACCTTCACAGTAGATTCGTGACTTTAAGACAGTTTTCTGAAAATGTGTTTTTTGTGTAAATATGCTTTTAGGACTTTCTGTTTCTTGCCTGGTTTAAGCTGTGACCCTCCTCTTGTCTGTTTCCAGGCTCAGATCGATCATTACTTGGCCCTGGTCAACAACCAGGTCAAAGACGTCGTCGGAAAGTAAGTTTTTAAAAACGTGGAGTTAATAATAATCAGAATGTTTTATGTCCAAACAGGATTTAACCGACGAAAACGTCTCGAACCATTAAATATATGAAGAAACGTTAATTAATGAATGTTTTTATGTGTATTAAAATGTAGAAAGTGACATTAAAGCACTGTTTTCTTTGCACTTGTTACTAAAATATAAACTATAAACTTATTGCCACACCTGTTTTCCACAATTCAGCCAAACTTCAGATTGATGTTAAAGCTGCTAATCAATCATCGCAACTGTTTTCATAGTCGATTGATCAGCTTGACTCATTTTTGAATAAGAAAAAATCCTAATTCTCAGATTCCTGCTTCCTAAATGAGATTTTAAATGCAGTTAATTTGTCCTGTTCTTAAAAAGGATCCTGGAGGAAATGTTTCTCTCTGAGCTGCTCGATTAAACCTGCAGCTCCAAAACCGAACAGATCGACTGTTTTCTTAATCATTTGTTTTGTAAAATGTCACAAATTAATGAGAAACACCAGGAATTACTGATTTAGAGGATTTGTTTAATCCCCAAACAACAAAAACAGACATTTTACTCCCAGTTGTGACAAATTAAAGCTGGAAAGTTTCACGTTTGTGCAGCTGAAACTGAAAATATTCAAACAATTACTGATCAGTTTCATTTATTTGTTCCTAAATGTGAATGTTTTCTGGTTTTTCTTTGCACTGATCCACATTTTCCCACCATTTTCTGACATTTTAATGACCAAACAACTGATCAGTTAATCCAGGAAATAATCAACAGTTTAATCAACATTAAAAATATAAAAAAGTTTGATAACTTGATGATTTTCTGACATCGAAAAACACCAAACCTCAACAGATGAATACATTTTCTTGAGCTTTTGTTTTGTAAAATGTCAAAAAAATAGTAAGAAGCACCTAAACTGACTGCTTTAGGTGATTTATATAAAATTCAAGCCATAAAAACAGTCAGTTCATAGCAAATCGTCACATTTGTGAAGCTGGAAACCAGAAATGTTTCAAGGATTAATCATGAATTTCAACTATTTATTCTTAAAATGTGAATATTTTCTGGCTTCTTTCCTTTTCTGACAGTAAACTGAATATCTTCGGACAAAACAAGACGTTTAGTGAAAATGTCGTCGCCATTTTCTGACATTTTATTGGCTGAACAACTGATTGATTAATTGATAAGACGAGAAAAGCACTCAGAGAGCTCAAACCTCCGCCAAGGAGCTTCAGTCCACCCCCAACACAATCTCCCAGTTCACATATTTTCTATGGAACGTTACAGATACAAATGTAATTACAGACAGTTCAAATGTCCTACCAACAATGCGGCCTTCACCCCATCCGACCTAATGAACAGGCGCGGCCTCTAGCGCGGCAGCTCCTAACAGCCTCCCAGCTTCTTAGACAACCAGAGATAAGAATGCCGGCCCAACCGTGCGTATGTCGCTCAGGAAGGAAAGAGAACTCCGTCACTGTCGCTGTCTGTCAGGTGGAGCCCCAAAATGTCATATGGTCAGAGGGGGTTACCCCAAAAACCAGAGTGCCCTCTGGTGGCTTTTAGAGTAAACCGCATTTAATTGTCCATCCGGTTACTCTTACATTCAAAAAAATCCTGGATCCAGACGGTGATCCGGATCAGTCCCAAAGTTTCATAATTTCTTCCTTGTCCCATTTCACACATTTCCTGAAAATTTCATCCAAATCTGTCCATTGGTTTTTGAGTTATTTTGCACACAAACAAACAAACAAACCAACGCCGACCATCACATAACCTCCTGCTGTGGTCTGACGCTGCCTTTCTTCTGTTTCCAGGATCCAGGCGAAGGTTCCTGGGATGAAGAAGAAAACAGAGTGAAGTCAAAGGAAGTCGGATTGAGAAGGTCCAGATGTTGGATGTTGTTGGGGGGGGAGTCTGGGTGAGGGAGGGGGGGGGAGGCAGTGAAGGAAGGCTGGGGGAGGCGGAGGAGAGGAGGGGTCTGGCGTTGACGCAGCCCTTCTGACTGTATCTGTCAAAATAATAAAAACACTTTTTCTTTCCAGTTCAGAATTCCTTTTACGTTCTGTTTGTGTGTGTTTTCTGGAAGCAGCTCGCTCGGTGACGTTTCTCCTCCCTTGTTTTTTTTTTTTACCGCCGAGTTTTGAAATGCTCGTTCCTGCGAGGCGTCGAGATCTCACAGAAACCCATTTTGACCTCGCGCGACCCCTTCCTCTCCCCACCCCAGTGCATTGTGGGAGGTCGGCGCTCCTCCAGCCGGGTTCGGGTGGGGCTTCCCTGTCCTCGTTTTGGTTTTTATCTCCTTCCCCGCCGAGGGTTTTTTTTTTTCTTCGTCTGCTGTTTTTGAGAAATCGAGCAGCGGCTTGTGTTTTTCTTTTTCGAGGTATGAATATTCGCTGAGTTTAGAGGTATTTTGTGATTTTACTGTCGTGTCCCTGAAGCTGGTTTTTCGCCTCGATGTGACGAACGACGAATTTTTTGCGAACGACGTCTTTGACTCCTGATGAGGCTTCGGGGGAGGGGGAGGGGAGGAGGGTGAGGAAAGGGGGAGGGTTGATACTACCATTTAAAAAAAATCTTCATCGCTTCTGAGTAACTCTTAGCTAGAAAACATCTAGAGAAACCTTTGCCAGACAAATAAACCACATTAATTACATTGAAAGTCGTTATTTCCACGTCATCGCCGCTGTCTAGTAGTGAACAACTCTGGAAGGAAACACGTTTACATTCATCCACATCAGAAAAAAAAAACCATGAAAAACGCTAAAAAAAAATAAAAACATGAAACGGGATTTAAAGAAAAAATAAATAACCATACTGTCTGTGGAGCCGATATCTTAATAAAGTTGCAACTTGATGTGACTTTGGGAAACCTTCAAGCATTTGTTTGTTATGCAAGTATAATTGTGAATGATAAAACTTCATACTTCAATTGTGACGATAAAAAGCTTCCAGCTGGGAGCCGTGTTTGTGGAATGCATTGTGAGATGTAAACAATTATCAATAAAGCTTCTAGACGAAGAAAGCCGAGTCCTCGTCTGTGTGCTAACGCGAGCTAGCTTTAGCGTGCTAGGTACGGAAGCCCATTCATGCCAGGGGAAGTATGGAATTAGGTTTGAAAAAAAATAAGTAAGTAAGTTGGAATATAAAGCGAAAATTGTGCTTTTGTATGTCGTCATTTGGAACAGGATACAAAAAAAATACAGTTATCAAAATAAAAGACGAGTGGCGATTGAGATGATGGTGTAATATGAGAGTTTCGTAAATTAACAACGAAAATCTGAAATTATGCAACAAAACTTCAAAAATGTCACTTTCAATTTTAAAATTATGACAGCAAGTTGCAATTTAATTATTTTTTTACTGTGACTTATTCAGAATCGCCAAATTTAAAGTTGTACTCTGAGATAAAGTTGTAAAATGGGAAAATATGCAAATTTAATATTTCAATATTGTCAAAATAATTCACTAAAGTTACAACAAATGTGCTTTGATGATTGAATAAATTAATTGCGTTTTTTTTTTTCCAATTTTGGCATGAATGGGCTTCCATAGTTTCATCAGTTTTCTATAGAAGAGTCTGAAGTTGGTTTCTCATTCACTTGTTTCTCTTGAAAACCGCAGCTAATTTTTTCCTCTACATGTTTTCTGCTTTTTAAATTAACTTGTTAATTTTCCACAAAGGTTTAGTTTATTAAATAATAACTGAAAACGCTTCTCTAGTCGAACCAAATTTAAAATCTTCTTGTTATTGACGAATCAGAAGCCAACTTCAGCCTCCTTCTTGCAACCATGAGCAGTTTTAATGTTTAATTGACAAATAATTGGTGATATTTGACATTTAAAGTGTTCAGTTTTACATTTACTAAAGTCTTAAATAGTTTTAAAGTTATGCTATTTATTATTTTATTGCTAAATACGGGCAGAAAAGTCTCTTGTCTTGTCCTTGATTTCAGTGTTTGATTGGTGTCTTTGATGAAGAGGTTTTAAAATAGAATTTAAAGGCATTAAAAGTCTAAATTTAATGCGTGAACCTGCAGAAAGCCTGTCAGGAATAAATTTAACTGTTTAAGAGTCTGCTTTTTCCCCTCTGTTGTCAAACGTACAACAAGAAACTGAAGAAATTCTAAACCTTGGACTTGAACTGATGAAGTCTGGACCAGATATTCAAACCAGATGTAATTGTTTGAGCAGAACAGAGTTGATCTGACTGTTTTTTTCTCCCAGGACCTCGTTAAAAACACAGAAGCAGCTCGTTGGGACAGAAAATTTCAGACTTTTTGCAGATTTTTCACTGTTTACATTAGACCAGATCTAAATAAAGACATGCTCTATGCGGACTTTTAAATCTGGACCTCATGAACACAGATTCTAAAACCAGTTTAAAACTTGGCTTTAGATTAATTTTACATTTGAAAAAACATCAGACCAGATCTAGACCAGAAACCAGAACTCTGCTCCAGGATGAGTCGGACGCCTCCTGATGCTGCTGGACCAGAATCTAAGCATCGAAAACTGGAACCAGAACTGAATCCAGAAGGTAAAGATCCGATATTCAGGTCCACAATTTGTTTTAAGAGACGGCTGAACGAAAAAACCCGGAAGAAATCTGTTTTATTTTGTAGCTAATTTCTTTCAAAATTTCCCAGAAAGCAGCTGTTTGTTAGTAAATTACAGATATGCTCTGAATTAAAAATGCTGCTTTTACAGTGCCAATGGAAATTAAACATCTCCTGTGAGAAGCATCCTCAACTCATGATGCCGCCACCACCGTGCTTCACCTCATGATGCTACGACCGCAATGCTTTAACTCGTGATGCTGCCACCACCATGCTTTATCTCATGATGCTGCCACCACCATGCTTTATCTCATGATGCTGCCACCACCATGCTTTATCTCATGATGCTGCCACCACCATGCTTTATCTCATGATGCTGCCACCACCGTGCTTCACATCATGATGCTGCCACCACCGTGCTTCACATTATGATGCTACGACCGCAATGCTTTAACTCATGATGCTGCCACCACCATGCTTCATCTCATGATGCTGCCACCACCATGCTTTATCTCATGATGCTGCCACCACCATGCTTCATGTCATGAAGCTGCCACCACCATGCTTCACATCATGATGCTGCCACCACTATGCTTCACATCATGATGCTGCCACGACCATGCTTCACATCATGATGCTACGACCGCAATGCTTTACCTCATGATGCTGCCACCACCGTGCTTTATCTCATGATGCTGCCACCACCATGCTTCATGTCATGATGCTGCCACCACCGTGCTTCACATCATGATGCTGCCACCACCATGCTTTATCTCATGATGCTGCCACCACCATGCTTCACGTCATGATGCTGCCACCACCATGCTTTACCTCATGATGCTGCCACCACCATGCTTTATCTCATGATGCTGCCACCACCATGCTTCACATCATGATGCTGCCACCACCGTGCTTCACATCATGATGCTGCCACCACCATGCTTTATCTCATGATGCCGCCACCACCATGCTTTATCTCATGATGCTGCCACCACCGTGCTTCACATCATGATGCTGCCACCACCGTGCTTTATCTCATGATGCCGCCACCACCATGCTTGACGTCATGACGCCGCCACCACCATGCTTTATGTCATGATGCCGCCACCACCATGCTTGACGTCATGACGCCGCCACCACCGTACTTTATCTCATGATGCCGCCACCACCATGCTTCACGTCATGATGCTGCCACCACCGTGCTTCACGTCATGATGCTGCCACCGTCATGCTTCACCTCATGATGCTGCCACCACCATGCTTCACGTCATTTTATATGATTCCAGCTGAGTTACTGTTTTGCACATTTAAATGATGAATGCCATGTCAAAATAAAATGTTGCACACATTAGTTGAGCTTGAAGTTGTCCTTGGAGGCAGCAACTCCTTTGAAGAAGACCATACGATATAGCTGAGAGCTTCAAAAACAAGTAAGTTGGTTCTTCTGTGGATATGTTTTTATTTTTTGTTCGTGCAGCAGCTGTTGAAGTGTGTTTTTGTTTTCATTCTCAGGTCTGAAACATCGTCCTGTAACCGACATGTTCCAACAGATTCACCATCAATTATCTGGAGTTTGTTTTCAGCTGATGAAGGTGAGTCACTCCAGTAGTTTTGAAAAAGAAAAAAGGTTGATTTAGTTTCTTTTTTTTTTTTTGCATCCAAGCCACATCAGACCAGTTCTAGATTAATTACCGTAACACAACATGGAGCCCGTTCCATTAAACCAGTTCACCAAATAAGTCAGACTTATTTCAGTCAGTCTTACTTTAAAGCAAATAAAAACAACTCGCTACCTTCAGAAGTCTGTGGAGTCACATGAAGGTGGTTTTCATCCTTCTGATTACTTATATCTAACTGTCCAGTTTCATATAATCAGTCGTGTTAACTGGCATGAGAAAAAAAATGATAGGAGGTGGACTTTTCTTTCATCACCCACTTCAAGAAAAAATTTGAAATGTCGAGAAAAAAGTCGACTTAGTTCGGTAAAGTTGGAAAGATATTCACAGATTTGGACTTCCAGCATCAATAACTCATTAGTGACACGTTGTCAAAACATAATCGATGCCTCTTTCCCATCGTTGTCAGGTAGACAATGTGCTCTTCAAAGACTGTTGGAAAGTTGAAAATCTAACAATTCTTTTTGTTTTCACAGCTTTTGGCTCTGGTATGTGGTGGAAAGTGGGGCATTTCTTTTTTATGCTCTACACTCTGTAGATATTTAACTGTAGACACTTTTAGTCTGTTTCCATACTTCGTCTCCTACCCGCTCTGTGAAAACACAGCCTGCAGTTCAGCCGAGAAGCCCCAGAGTTTTTGTCATGTGACTGTTGGTCACATCCAGTGTATTCAAAGTTTGTCAGTTGCAGCTGGAATTGCAATTTTTTTTTAACTTTATTTATTTATTTATTCTTACATAATCTAGTTAGAGCCAGCAGCATCGCCTCACAGCTGGAAGATCCCCGGTTCGCGTCCCGGTTAGGACGCCTGGGATCTTTCTGTGTGGAGTTTGCATGTTCTCCCTGTGCAGCGTGGGTTTTCACCGGCTTCCTCCCACAATCCAAAAACATGCTGAGGTTAATTGATGATTCTAAATTGTCTGTAGGTGTAAATGAGAGTGTGCTTGGTTGTCTGTCTCCATGTGATGGACTGGCGATTTGTCCAGGGTCGGCTGGGATCGACTCCAGCCCCCCTGTGACCCTACAGAGGATTAAACGGTGTATAGATGATGGACGGACAAGCTAAAAGTTGATTTTTGATGTTTTTTTTAATGCAAGATGTGTAGAATAAAGTGATTTTTTTTTTAAATTACAATTTTAAGTTTAGATTTGCTTCATTTTCCAAACAGAGCTGCACGTCACAGATAAGTGGCTCAAGAACCGTCTGAAAGTTGAAAATCCACCTGAACTGTCTAATTTTGACAGTTTCTAGCTGTGATAAATTGTGTAATTTTGATGATTTTTAAAGGATAACATGACTGTCAAACTTGCTGGCAGGTTTATAGGGTTAAAGAAGATTCAAATAGACTTTCTCTTCTTTCATTTCAGACCTGTTGGATGAAGCAGCTTCATGGTTACTTCAGGGACCTTCAGACTTCAGGAACACCAGAGTGTGTGTTTGATAAAAAGTCGACAGACCAGGTGTGAAGCTTTTCTTATTCTTCTATTCATCTTAACACAAACAGACTCTTTGACACTTGACAATATTCAGCACAGAGACTCATCCACACTTCGGCTGTAAATCAGGCAGAAACAACATTTACAGATTTTCTTTTCTCTCCTGTGAAGTCTACGATCACGATGCTTTGGATGTTTTTCAAACTAAAAGCAGCAGCAAAGCAGAACGCTTTTTTTTTTTTGTCCATTTTGGATGAACATTCTCAGTGTAGCACCAGACAGAGTACAAAATAACTTCAATCATGGATTAAAAATAAAAATACAGCATATGAAATCCCCGTCCCCAAAATAAATACATAAACAAACAAATAAATAAACAAACAAAGGTAGAAAGATCCAGAAAGGCACTTAAGTGTGACGGTGTCCAACGACAGATGCAGTAAAGGCTCGGTAAAATGAAAAGTGAGTTTAAGTTTCAGATTTCTGTGGATACTTCAGATATTTTAAAAAGTTTTATCCCACTACGGCGAACACGTCCGACAGTTTAATTAGAATCCAGTGTTGAAACGTGACGTCAACTACGAGCAGAACAGGTTACAGTTAATTCGTTTAATAAGACGCCGTTTTCATCGAAATGAACAGAATTCACAAAGGAGCAAAAAAACAGCTGGAAACGTCACGAAGACAGTTTGAATCTTCTGCATCTTCCTGTTTAATTTTTCCTCCAGAGGCTCCTTTAGTTTTTTATTATTCAGTGTCTTTGTCTTTATCATGTGTACTCTGGTTATATTTCATGTGGCGGGTTCGTACTTTGTCTTATTTCCTCTGAGGTCTCTATTTTTTATATTTTCTCTTCTCTCTTACATTTAAGAAAAAATAACATTAATATACAACTTTATTCAAAAAATAAACAACACACATAATCTGAGTTGGACCTCGAAGGAAATCTGATAAAGTGACGAAGCCGCAGCCCAGAGTAAAGCAGCAACCTCTCATTGTTGACCGACATAGGGAGTCCGACGTTGTGATTTCTGTTTAGTTTCGTTGAAAACAGCAGCTTCTGTGTCAAAACGACGACTAAACAACAGGAACAAAGTGGAGCCAGATGTGCTCAACAGTCTCGTTCTGCTCTCCCAGATGTTCGCGTCCTCAACGACGACGACTACAGACGACCAAATGCGAGCGTCAGACGGTGGAAGAAGCTTCTCTCCTTCAGGTTTCAGGATCTGAGTTCGGAGTTTATCGGTGAGTCAAAGTTTCGGTCTCTGCTCCGAGGAAAACTTGGCTGAAACCTTCATATATCCCCCTTTGTGAGGTTCAACGGAGGAAACAAAGAGCCACGAGTAAATCTGTGCTCCCAGGTTTGAAATCGACTTAACAACGAATGGAAAAGCTCAATAAATATAAGAACTATAATCGTTGCTTTCACGGGAAAATCTACGAGATCAATAATATCTGTCCTCCAGTTATTGTTCTTCAAAGTGAGGCTGTGTTCAAGTCCACCATGGGAGCTCATATCAAGACAAACAATTGGACACCAATACTTTTAACTGCTGAGGTACACGACTGAAAACGTAGTTAGAAGGACACGCTGAATGTTTTTACTGTCCTCCAGCTGCCAAGAGATACTGAACATCGAGATACGCAGATAAACAGATAGATTCTTGGTAGGTAGGTAGAGGGATGGGTTGGTCGGTAGGAATGTAGGTAGGAAGGTAGGTATTTAAGTAGGTAGATAGGAATGTAGGTAGGTAGGAATGTGGGTAAGTATCTAGGTAGGTAGGCAGGTAGGAACGTAGGTAGGTAGGTAGGAACATAAGTAGGAACGTAGGTATGTATCTAGGTAGGTAGGAATGTAGATAGGTATCTAGATAGGTAGGTAGAAATATAGGTAGGTAGGAACATAGGTAGATGGGTAGGAACGTGGGTAGGTATCCAGGTAGGTAGGTAGGAACATAGGTAGGTAAGTAGGTTGGTACAAGCATAAATAGGAACATAGGTAGGAACGTAGGTAGGTAGGAACATAGGTAGGTAAGTAGGAATGTAGATGGGTAGGAACGTGGGTAGGTATCTAGGTAGGTAGGAACATAAGTAGGTATCTAGGTGGGTAGGAACATGCGTAGGTATCTACTTAGATAGGCAGGTAGGATCATAAGTGGGTATCTAGGTGGGTAGGTAGGAACATAGGTAGGTATCTAGGTAGGTAGGTAGGTAGGAACATAAGTAGATATCTAGGTGGGTAGGTAGGAACATAGGTAGGAACATGCGTAGGTATCTACTTAGATAGGTAGGTAGGATCATAAGTGGGTATCTAGGTGGGTAGGTAGGAACATAGGTAGGTATCTAGGTGGGTAGGAACATAGGTAGGTATCTAGGTGGGTAGGAACATAAGTAGGTATCTAGGTGGGTAGGTAGGAACATAGGTAGGTATCTAGGTAGGTAGATAGGTAGGAACATAAGTAGATATCTAGGTGGGTAGGTAGGAACATAGGTAGGAACATGCGTAGGTATCTACTTAGATAGGCAGGTAGGATCATAAGTGGGTATCTAGGTGGGTAGGTAGGAACATAGGTAGGTATCTAGGTGGGTAGGAACATAAGTAGGTATCTAGGTGGGTAGGTAGGAACATAGGTAGGTATCTAGGTAGGTAGATAGGTAGGAACATAAGTAGATATCTAGGTGGGTAGGTAGGAACATAGGTAGGAACATGCGTAGGTATCTACTTAGGTAGGTAGGATCATAAGTGGGTATCTAGGTGGGTAGGTAGGAACATAGGTAGGTATCTAGGTAGGTAGGTAGGTAGGAACATAAGTAGATATCTAGATGGGTAGGTAGGAACATAGGTAGGAACATGCGTAGGTATCTACTTAGATAGGTAGGTAGGATCATAAGTGGGTATCTAGGTGGGTAGGTAGGAACATAGGTAGGTATCTAGGTAGGTAGGTAGGTAGGAACATAAGTAGATATCTAGGTGGGTAGGTAGGAACATAGGTAGGAACATGCGTAGGTATCTACTTAGATAGGTAGGTAGGATCATAGGTAGGTATCTAGGTGGGTAGGAACATAGGTAGGTATCTAGGTGGGTAGGAACATAAGTAGGTATCTAGGTGGGTAGGTAGGAACATAGGTAGGTATCTAGGTAGGTAGATAGGTAGGAACATAAGTAGATATCTAGGTGGGTAGGTAGGAACATAGGTAGGAACATGCGTAGGTATCTACTTAGATAGGCAGGTAGGATCATAAGTGGGTATCTAGGTGGGTAGGTAGGAACATAGGTAGGTATCTAGGTGGGTAGGAACATAAGTAGGTATCTAGGTGGGTAGGTAGGAACATAGGTAGGTATCTAGGTAGGTAGATAGGTAGGAACATAAGTAGATATCTAGGTGGGTAGGTAGGAACATAGGTAGGAACATGCGTAGGTATCTACTTAGATAGGTAGGTAGGATCATAAGTGGGTATCTAGGTGGGTAGGTAGGAACATAGGTAGGTATCTAGGTAGGTAGGTAGGTAGGAACATAAGTAGATATCTAGATGGGTAGGTAGGAACATAGGTAGGAACATGCGTAGGTATCTACTTAGATAGGTAGGTAGGATCATAAGTGGGTATCTAGGTGGGTAGGTAGGAACATAGGTAGGTAAGTAGGTAGGTAGGAATGTAGATGGGTAGGAACATAAGTAGGTAAGTAGGTAGGTACGAGCATAGGTAGGAACATAGGTAGGTATGTAAGTGGGTAGGTAGGAACATAAATAGGAATGTAGGTAGGTAGGAACATAGGTAGGTAAGTAGGAATGTAGATGGGTAGGAACATGGGTAGGTAGGAACATAAGTAGGTATCTGGGTGGATAGGTAGGTAGGATCATAAATGGGTAAGTAGGTAGGAACATGGGTAGGTAAGTAGGTAGTTAGGTAGGTATCTAGATAGGTAGGTAGGAACATAGGTAGGTAGGAATGTAGATGGGTATGAACGTGGGTAGGTATCCAGGTAGGTAGGTAGGAACATAAGTAGGTATCTAGGTGGGTAGGTAGGAACATACGTAGGTAAGTAGGTATGTAGATAGGTACTTGGGTAGGTATCCAGGTAGATAGGTAGGAACATAAGTGGCAACGTGGGTAGGTAGATAAGTGGATAACTAGGTATGTGGATAGGTATGTAGGATGACTGATTAGGTAGGTAGATAGGTAGCTAAGTAGGTCTATAGATAAGTAGGTATGTGGGTAGATAAATTAGTAGGTTGGTGGTAGGTGGCTAGAAAGGAAGGTAATCCAATACATAGATGGGTATTTAGGTAGACAGCTATGGTAAAAAGGTTCTGTAAAGAGTTTAAGTGGACACTATATTCATCGTGGTAACCTCCCACCACTTTACCTTCCTCTGCATTTTCTAAACCAGGGAACTTCAGTCATCCTGGAGGGAAAACCTCATTCTAATCAGTCAGAGCTCTAAAACTGAACTGGTCGCTACTTTAGATGTCCAATGGATCAAACTTAGGACATAAAGTAGACTATAGATTATAAATATTTACGTGTATAATACAAAATTATAGATCACAACTTCCCTGATTAGTTGTTCAGGCAACTCATGATCATTACTAATGTTTACTGTTAGGGTTTTTAATTGAAACCCAATAGACAATATAGTGAAAGTGCACATCTACATTCTGTACAGTGGAACACATTTATTGAGCTTTTCCATTCATTGTTCTGTTAAAAATAAGTTGATTACAGCTCAGAGTTCAGATTTAAATGTTGTTCTTTGTTTCCTCAGCGAACCTTCGAAGGACTCAGTGGAAGCCAGCTGATGTTTCTACGGAGGCCTGCAGGAGTCATGTTGATGTAAATCTGTACGTACAGATTAATGAAGGGAAGGGATTCATCAACCTGTTTGCATATTGTTTTAACTCTTTTCCATCCATATGACCCCTGCAGGACTCCGTAGTCGAGGCCACCCGAACAGACTGTAAACAAAAGCCGGACGTTTCTCTCTCTCAGGTTTTCCCAAAGCGCTGTCTTGTCGTCCATCCAGACTGTGGGGTGAAAGGTTCGGGTTCGACGCCCCCTGGATCCACTTGTGGTGCTGTTAAGGCGCTTTGGATCCGTTTACAGACATTTCCACACAAACACACTGAAACACAGAACCAGGCGTTAGCGCAGTTTGATGGGAGCTCCACTGTGTAGCTGCTATTCTCTGTTCTAGTTATGAAGTTCAGGCTTCTAGCACAAAGAGTGTGAATATCTAGGGGGCTACCATGAAGGCAACCAGACTTGTTTGAGTTTCTTGAAGACCTTTTACCTCATCGGAAAGACTTCTTCAGTCCTAACTGACTGGTGGGGAGTCTCAGCTGTTTAAGTGTCTGGTAAGTGGTGTCATGGACCTTACCTTTATCTCTGTTTACTAGGGGTGTAACGGTACACGTATTCGTACCGAACCGTTCGGTACAGGCAAGTTCGGTTCGGTAAGAGGTGTACCATGGTACGAAAATTGTAAGACTATTAAGTAAGAATGGCCAATGTACAGAATTGTTTTAATTGTGAACCTCGTAGTGCCCACAGTTACACAGTATTGCGGAACTAATAACAAGTAGGAGTTTCCATAGACATATATACGTAGACGCCGCGTTGACTGCTGCTGCCGATTGGAGCCGACGTGCCTACGCGGCGGCCATCTTGGTACAGTGCCACTCGCCCCTACAGTGCATTACGTCTGTAGAGGAATGACATGTCTGCACTATAAAAGTGATCATAAATCCATCAGTTGTCAACATATATTGTTTGTTACAAACGTCAGACATGGAGGACGGACAGGCAGACATAAATAGAACAAAAGCATCCAAGCATCCTGTGTCAAAGCTACATGTGTGACGTTTTTAACAAACCAAACCGTTTAGAAATCAGTCGAAAATTCAGTGAATAATTCTACTTTAAGATTGTGGAGTACCTCTTACCTCCATAGACTTACATTCACTCCCCCCTCTGCTAGCCCTGTACCAAGATGGCAGAGCTTTAGGCACGTCCCTCCACAGTCAATGCGGCGTCTACGTATATATGTCTATGGGAGTTTCCAGTGGACCACAGGATTTAACGGACCTTTTATTCTCCTGTTGGTGCTTCTGCTATAAACCTGTCTCAGGGTTCTTCCAAACGGCGATTTTCTCTGGTTAGTCACCTTGATGACGCCAGCTACCGAGGGCAAATCCGGCAATTTCTGTGCTCCGGATATACGGACGACTTTACTAGAGTCCGCAAAATACTCACTAGTAGTAGTCGTCCGTCCGTCTATCTGTACCCCCCTCCCCTCTGTACACAATCCCTCTGTATGGCAATTGTTGTTGAGTTGAGTCCCCCCCGGGTCCCCCCCAACACAGTTCAGTCCAATCCAGACAACTAAACGACGCTCCAGAAGTCCATTCCGGGTTTTGCCACGGATCTTTGAACGCAAACCAAACCAAGAGTCAAGTTAATAATCCAGGTGAGTAGCGTCTCTTAGCGCCGTGAAACAACCCAATAGTGATAATATTTACAGTCCTCACACCGGTACCCACAACACCAGGGACAGTCAGTCAGTCAGTCGGTAAAGGTCGGGACTGTAACGTCGGCTTTACTCTACACCTCAGTTCCCAGTACTTATTCCATCCACCTTCACTCCAGCGGCTAACGATCCGAGAGGCTACCCAACGGCTTTAGGACGGGGACTTCCTCAGTAAGTTGGCTCTTCTGACTCTCCCACCTCCTTCCTCTGAGACGTCCTCGTATCTTTTTCCTGTTCGAACTTGGCGGCTCTGGAAAGTTGTGATGGTTTATTGCATGATTGTGGTAACTGCAGTCGCTACAAGGCACCATCTAACTATCCCCGCTGTGAGGAAAAACCAACGAATTATGAATAAACAGATGTTCTGGATTAATTATGATTAGTTTTTTTCCATTTTTCCCTTTAACTGAGAACCGAACACTGATTTTTGAGTACCGTTACACCCCTACTGTTAACTGATGGTTTTGTTGGCCTCTTCCACTCCTCTTTTCCTGCCAACCAGTGGTCTACACCTCCACTTACCAGACACTTATAATGCAGTCCTGACGTCCCATCCAGAGATTAAACATGAGTTTAGAACCAAAAGCTACGTGGAAACAAGGCGTTGTGCTATTTCAGGTCTTGTTCCATCAGTTTTTACCTGAGAATAGCAGCACAGCAGTTTTTTTGTACACAAACTTCAGCAACATTACCAAAGATTTGACCATTTTTACAGAAGTCTGCACTTTTCTTGTATTTTGACGGCTTTTACTTTGTGAAATTGTCAAATCTAGAGGTTTGAGTTGAGGAACAGACTCTTATCAGCTTACCTGCAGTCGTCTCCTCCTGTGCTGATCACATATTTGTCTTCGTGGGAGAAACGGATGTTGGTCACATGAGCCGAGTGGCCGAGGTAGCGCTTGTGTTTGGCCTGAAGATAGAAACCGAACAACAATACTTCAGTTCAACGCCTCTTATATATTCAAGAAATCAATTTGTATCTGTGAATATGAAGGAAAAAGAAGTCTTGCGCATCGTGTTTTTGCTGTCACTCACAAACTTCTCTGTGCAGGGGAAGTCGAACAGCTTGACCAACCCAAAGTCGTCGCCGGTGACGATGTTCATGCCGGCGTGGGACACACAGGCACAGTTCACGTCGGCCTTGTCGGCGTTTCGCGGCCAAATACCCAAAACTTCGTCTCCCAGGATGCTGAAGAAAGACGACAAGTTACCATCCGACAGTCTCAGATCTGTGAATTCTGATGCTATGTGAGGGTTCAGGTTGGTGTGGGAGGAGCTACCTGGTCCACGTTGCCCAGGTGATTCTGTCGATGGCCGTCTGGTCGCTCACCTGCTTCCCTGAAGGAACCTCAAACACCTGCCGCTTATACGCTCCTGTGGACACCTGGATGTAAACAAATACACATAAAAATACTGTACATGTCAACAGAACATGTGTTTATATGTACTTTGTTTATTATTCATTAGGCTGTAGGTTGTACACATGGATCAGTCTGACATATTGGCACATTTACATATAATATATTATATATATTCTTTTACATTTTCACTTTTAGACATTGCATTTACAACAAGAACCTGTTGGATTGAACTAAAAAAAACTATAGAAGGCTGAGTGAAGGTTTTATTACATCTTCATGCTTGTTTTTTTTAATTACTAGCAGTACTTCCTGTATGTACATTGTTTTTACTAACCCTGCTTTATTGTGTTAATTCCTGGTTATGTTGGTTCTGGATCTGTAAGTCGGTGCTGACATTTTTGGGTCTGTTATCCCACTCAGTCCAGTGTGATATTTTTATTTGTTTATTTGTAATCGGTTAATGCTGTTTCATCAGGTTTTGAATTAATACACGTGCACCTGGACAGTTGTATAAATATATTTTCCTTTATAAATTTATGATTTGATGGCAAACATATGGATATATATCTTTTTTTTTCGAGTGACTACTGTTAAATGTAGGTTTACATGTTTTAAGTGCATTATAACAATACAAAAAGCCCATTAAATGACCTTTGTGTATGAAATGTGCTCTACATATCCAGTACTGCACTATACAGTATATATACAGTCCAGTATTATGTACCTGTATGTAGCAGCTGTCAGCAGAGAAGTCGAGCTGCAGAATAAAAGCAGGAATGTCGCTGCAGTAAACCAGTCGGTTCAGACTCGGTCCTCCGCTCACGTCGTAAACGTCCACCGTGTTCTCCACAGAGCCGACCGCCAACAACCGCCGGTCCGGACTGAACCTGAACACAACACACACATACAACAGATTAAAGTGTTATGAAGCCCTGATTCTCTCTCCTTTGTCTGTTGAGGCACCTTTTTCTTCTTCTCCCCTGAAATATTGTCTCAAAAGCCTGTAAATCTCTGACAAAACTGAGTTCTGTACAGAGCTGGAGAAACCAGAATTAACATCTCCTACTACTCTTCAGACAGAATCAATACTCTATTAATAATTCAGATTTATGTTGCATCTGCTGTGTTTATCAGTTCTGAATCTCCCGTTGTGTTTCTCGCTCCTGCCAGAACCAACCGGAGGTCCTGGACGGCGGCGCTGCGGTCTCGTTTCTTCGCCCACATCTTGAGCGAGTTGGCGAGGAGGAGGAGGAACTCGCCGTTCTTCATCCCGACTGCCAGCATCTCCCCGTCTGCGCTGTAGCTCACACAGCGAGCCGCATGGCCGACGCACACTTTGTTCAGCAGTTTCTGAGCAGAGAAAGAAGACAAGAAGACGAGAACATCGACCGACTGTTACTGAAATATCACTCAGGATATTTTCTCATATTAATGCTTCTAGAAACAGGATTAACTCAGAAATACTGGTCATGAATAATCGTATCAGAAAGTATTCAGACTTTTTAAAACACAATGTACAAAACTGAAGGCGTCTGAAGACCTGCTGTAGTATCAGTGTATTGACAGGGTTCATCTTTACATTGCTATACGACATACTACACTATGACATTTTTAACAACTTTTTTAACGACATACTACACTATGACGTTTTGGGCAACTTTTTTAACCATCATACTATACTATGACGTTTTGGGCAACTTTTTTAACCATCATACTATACTATGACGTTTTGGGCAACTTTTTTAACCATCATACTATACTATGACGTTTTGGGCAACTTTTTTAACCAACATACTATACTATGACATTTTGGGCAACTTTTTTAACAACATACTATACTATGACATTTTGGGCAACTTTTTTAACAACATACTATACTATAATGTTTTTGACTACTTTTTTAACGACATACTATACTATGACGTTTTTACCAACTTTTTTAACGACATACTATACTATGACGTTTTTGGAGACTTTTTGAACGACATACTATACTATGATCTTTTTGGCGACTTTTTTAACGACATACTATACTATGACGTTTTGGGCAACTTTTTTAATGACATACTATACTATGACGTTTTCAACAACTTTTTGAACGACATACTATACTATGACTTTTTTGGCAACTTTTTTCACAACATACTATACTATGACGTTTTTACCAACTTTTTGAACGACATACTATACTATGACGTTTTTACCAACTTTTGAATGACATACTATATTATGACGTTTTGGGCAACTTTTTTAACAACATACTATACTATAATGTTTTTGACTACTTTTTTAACGACATACTATACTATGACGTTTTTACCAACTTTTTTAACGACATACTATACTATGACGTTTTTGGAGACTTTTTGAACGACATACTATACTATGATCTTTTTGGCGACTTTTTTAACGACATACTATACTATGACGTTTTGGGCAACTTTTTTAATGACATACTATACTATGACGTTTTCAACAACTTTTTGAACGACATACTATACTATGACTTTTTTGGCAACTTTTTTCACAACATACTATACTATGACGTTTTTACCAACTTTTTGAACGACATACTATACTATGACGTTTTTACCAACTTTTGAATGACATACTATATTATGACGTTTTGGGCAACTTTTTGAACGACATACTACACTATGACGTTTTGGGCAACTTTTTGAACGACACTATACTATGACATTTTCAACAACTTTTTGAACGACATACTATACTATGATGTTTTGGGCAACTTTTTAAATGACATACTATACTGTGACGTTTTGGGCGACTTTTTAAACGACATGCTATACTATGACATTTTTACCAACTTTTTTAACGCCATACTACACGATGACGTTTTGGGCAACTTTTTGAACGACATACTATACTATGATGTTTTTGGCGACTTTTTGAACGACATACTATACTAAGACATTTTCAACAACTTTTTGAACGACATACTATACTATGACGTTTTTACCAACTTTTTAAACGACATACTATACGATGACGTTTTGGGCAACTTTTTAACGACATACTATACTATGATGTTTTTGGCGACTTTTTGAATGACATACTATACTATGGTGTTTTTGGCGACTTTTTGAACGACATACTATACTATGGTGTTTTTGGCGACTTTTTTAACGACATACTATACTATGACGTTTTTACCAACTTTTTAAACGACATACTATACGATGACGTTTTGGGCAACTTTTTAACGACATACTATACTATGATGTTTTTGGCGACTTTTTGAATGACATACTATACTATGGTGTTTTTGGGGACTTTTTGAACGACATACTATACTAAGACATTTTCAACAACTTTTTGAACGACATACTATACTATGACGTTTTTACCAACTTTTTAAACGACATACTATACGATGACGTTTTGGGCAACTTTTTAACGACATACTATACTATGGTGTTTTTGGCGACTTTTTGAACGACATACTATACTATGACGTTTTTACCAACTTTTTAAACGACATACTATACTATGACGTTTTTACCAACTTTTTAAACGACATACTATACGATGACGTTTTGGGCAACTTTTTAACGACATACTATACTATGATGTTTTTGGCGACTTTTTGAATGACATACTATACTATGGTGTTTTTGGGGACTTTTTTAACGACATACTATACTATGATGTTTTTGGCGACTTTTTTAACGACATACTACACTATGACGTTTTCAACAACTTTTTTAACGACATACTACACTATGACGTTTTGGGCAACTTTTTTAATGACAAACTATGACATACTATACTATGACGTTTTTAATGACTTTTTAAATGATATACTTTCACGTTTTTAACAACTTATGTAATGACAAACTGTCCTATGATGTTTTTAACAACACCGTGCGACATTTTCAATGACATGCAACACTAAGACATTTTCAACAACATTTTTAACGACTCGCTGTACTACAACGTTTTCAAAAGCATACTATACTAACAACATACTATGACATTTCTTACATTTACGTTGTTGTGTGAGTTTTTTGAGTGTTTGTTTTTTGTGTTGTATAAACCTTACAGCATGTATAATCTGCTTGTTTTGGAATAAATAATTTGATTGTATTTTATTGTTTATTTGACATACATATTGTATGCGTTCCCTTGCAGACGTACAGGTCTGTCAGGTCTCCAGCGAATGGAAGACAATGAGAGTTACTGACCTGAGAAGTGTTTTGTTGTATGAATAAAGCTGATTTAAGGTCCCAGATTCCTGCTTGAATGGTTCTTTTTAGTAAATGCACTTTAGACGTTTATATGAAACACATATGACATACTATAGTATGACGTTTTTACAACTTTCTTAACAACATCCTATAGTATGACATTTTCAACAATTTTTTGAACGACATACTATACTATGACATTTTTGGCGACTTTTTGAACGACATACTATACTATGACGTTTTTAGCAACTTTTTTAATGACATACTATACTATGACGTTTTTAACAACTTTTTTAACAACATACTATACTATGACGTTTTTAACAACTTTTTGAACGACATACTATACTATGACGTGTTTGGCGACTTTTTTAACGACATACTATACTATGACGTTTTTAACAACTTTTTTAACAACATACTATACTATGACATTTTCAACAATTTTTTGAACGACATACTATACTATGACGTTTTTAATGACTTTTTAAATGATATACTTTCACGTTTTTAACAACTTATGTAATGACAAACTTGTTTGACAATGACTGTTTGGCGACTTTTTTAACGACATACTATACTATGACGTTTTTAACAACTTTTTTAACAACATACTATACTATGACGTTTTTAACAACTTTTTTAACGACATACTATACTATGACGTGTTTGGCGACTTTTTTAACGACATACTATACTATGACGTTTTTGGCGACATTTTTCGCGACATACTATACTATGACATTTTTGACAACTTTTTTAACGACACATTTTTAACAGGTTTTTGAACGACATACTATACTATGACATTTTTGACAATTTTTTGAACGACATACTATACTATGACATTTTTGGCGACCTTTTTAACTGCATACTATACTATGACATTTTTGGCGACTTTTTTAACGGCATACTATACTATGACGTCTTTGGCGACTTTTTTCACGACATACTATACTATGTTATTTTTATCAACTTTTTGAACGACATAATATACTATGACATTTTTGGCGACTTTTTTCACGACATACTATACATGACGTTTTTGGCGACATTTTTCACGACATACTACACTATGACGTTTTTTGCGACTTTTTAAACGACATACTATACTATGACGTTTTAGGCGACTCTTAACGACATACTATACTATGACATTTTTGGCGACTTTTTTAACGACATACTATACTATGACGTTTTTGGTGACATTTTTCACGACATACTATACTATGAGGTTTTTACAACTTTCTTAACATGACATTTTCAACAATTTTTTGAACGACATACTATACTATGACATTTTTGACAACTTTTTGAACGACATACTATACTATGACGTTTTTGGCGACTTTTTTAACGACATACTATACTATGACGTTTTTAACAACTTTTTGAACGACATACTGTACTATGATATTTTTGGCGACTTTTTTAACGGCATACTATACTATGATATTTTTTGGCGACTTTTTGAACGACATACTATACTATGATATTTTTTGGCGACTTTTTTAACGACATACTATACTATGACGGTTTTGGAGACTTTTTTCACGACATACTATACTATGACATTTTTGGCGACTTTTTTAACGGCATACTATACTATGACATTTTTGACAACTTTTTGAACGACATACTATACTATGATATATTTTGGTGACTTTTTTAACGGCATACCATACTATGACGGTTTTGGAGACTTTTTTCACGACAAACTATACTATGACATTTTTGACAACTTTTTGAACGACATACTATACTATGATATTTTTTGGCGACTTTTTTAACGACATACTATACTATGACGGTTTTGGAGACTTTTTTCACGACATACTATACTATGACATTTTTGGCGACTTTTTTAACGGCATACTATACTATGACATTTTTGACAACTTTTTGAACGACATACTATACTATGACGTTTTTGGCGACTTCTTTAACGACATACTATACTATGACGTTTTTAACAACTTTTTGAACGACATACTATACTATGATATTTTTGGCGACTTTTTTAACGGCATACTATACTATGACGGTTTTGGAGACTTTTTTCACGACAAACTATACTATGACATTTTTGACAACTTTTTGAACAACATACTATACTATGATATTTTTTGGCGACTTTTTTAACGACATACTATACTATGACGGTTTTGGAGACTTTTTTCACGACATACTATACTATGACATTTTTGACAACTTTTTGAACGACATACTATACTATGACATTTTTGGCGACCTTTTTAACTGCATACTATACTATGACATTTTTGGCGACTTTTTTAACGACATACTATACTATGACGGTTTTAACAACTTTTTGAACGACATACTATACTATGATATTTTTGGCGACTTTTTTAACGACATACTATACTATGACGTTTTTAACAACTTTTTGAACGACATACTATACTATGGTGTTTTTGGCGACTTTTTTAACGACATACTATACTATGACGGTTTTGGAGACTTTTTTCACGACATACTATACTATGACGTTTTTGGCGACTTTTTTAACGGCATACTATACTATGACGTTTTTAACAACTTTTTGAACGACATACTATACTATGATATTTTTGGCGACTTTTTTAACGGCATACTATACTATGACGGTTTTGGAGACTTTTTTAACGACATACTATACTATGACATTTTTGGCGACTTTTTTAACGGCATACTATACTATGACGTCTTTGGCGACTTTTTTCACGACATACTATACTATGTTATTTTTATCAACTTTTTGAACGACATACTATACTATGATATTTTTGGCGACTTTTTTAACGACATACTATACTATGACGTTTTTAACAACTTTTTGAACGACATACTATACTATGGTGTTTTTGGCGACTTTTTTAACGACATACTATACTATGACGTTTTTGGCGACATTTTTCACGACATACTACACTATGACGTTTTTGGAGACTTTTTAAACGACATACTATACTATGACGTTTTAGGCGACTCTTAACGACATACTATACTATGACATTTTTTGCGACTTTTTAAACAACATACTATACTATGACGTTTTTTTGCGACTTTTTAAACGACATACTATACTATGACGTTTTTGGCGACTTTTTTAACGACATACTATACTATGACGGTTTTGGAGACTTTTTGAACGACATACTATACTATGACATTTTTGACAACTTTTTGAACGACATACTATACTATGACGTTTTTGGCGACCTTTTTAACTGCATACTATACTATGACATTTTTGGCGACTTTTTTAACGACATACTATAACTATGACGTTTTTAACAACTTTTTGAACGACAAAAACCTGCTGGATTGAACTAAAAAAAACCTATAGAAGGCTATGATATTTTTGGCGACTTTTTTAACGACATACTATACTATGACGTTTTTAACAACTTTTTGAACGACATACTATACTATGGTGTTTTTGGCAACTTTTTTAACGACATACTATACTATGACGGTTTTGGAGACTTTTTTCACGACATACTATACTATGACATTTTTGACAACTTTTTTCACGACATACTATACTATGATATTTTTGGCGACTTTTTTAACGGCATACTATACTATGACATTTTTAACAACTTTTTGAACGACATACTATACTATGAGGTTTTTAACAACTTTCTTAACGACATACTATACTATGACGTTTTTGGCGACTTTTTAAACCACATACTACACTATGACGTTTTAGGCGACTTTTTTCACGACATACTATACTATGACATTTTTGGCAACTTTTTTAACGGCATACTGTACTATGACATTTTTGACAACTTTTTTAACGACATACTATACTATGACATTTTTTGCGACATTTTTCACAACATACTATACTGTGACATTTTTGGCGACTTTTTTAACGACATACTATACTATGACATTTTTGACAACTTTTTTAACGACATACTATACCATGACATTTTTAACAACTTTTTTAACGACATACTATACTGTGACATTTTCAACAACTTTTTTAACGACATACTATACTATGACATTTTTAACAACTTTTTTAACGACATACTATACTATGACGTTTTTAACAACTTTTTTAACGACATACTATACTATGACGTTTTTAACAACTTTTTTAACGACATACTATACTATGACGTTTTTAACAACTTTTTTAACGACATACTATACTATGACATTTTTAACAACTTTTTTAACGACATACTATACTATGACGTTTTTAACAACTTTTTGAACGACATACTATACTATGACGTTTTTAACAACTTTTTTAACGACATACTATACTATGACGTTTTTAACAACTTTTTAACGACATACTATACTATGACATTTTTAACAACTTTTTTAACGACATACTATACTATGACGTTTTTAACAACTTTTTTAACGACATACTATACTATGATATTTTTAACAACTTTTTTAACGACATACTATACTATGACATTTTTAACAACTTTTTTAACGACATATGACGTTTTTAACAACTTTTTGAACGACATACTATACTATGACGTTTTTAACAACTTTTTTAACGATATACTATACTATGACGTTTTTAACAACTTTTTTAACGACATACTATACTATGACATTTTTAACAACTTTTTTAACGATATACTATACTATGACGTTTTTAACAACTTTTTTAACGACATACTATACTATGACGTTTTTAACAACTTTTTTAACGATATACTATACTATGACGTTTTTAACAACTTTTTTAACGATATACTATACTATGATGTTTTGGGCAACTGTTTTAACGACATACTATACTATGACGTTTTTAACAACTTTTTGAACGACATACTATACTGTGACATTTTCAACAAATTTTTTAACGACATACTATACTGACGTTTTTGGCGACTTGTTCATTGTGTTGTTGTATCATCACCTTGTCAGTGAGGTCCCACAGCCTGATGGTGGCGTCGTCGCTGGCCGTGATGCAGACCTCTTTAGCTGGGTGAGCCGTCAGACCCCAGATTCCTCCCCGAGCATGACTATCCAGCAGCAGGTTGGAGGCAGCGTTCTTCTCCCCGACCTCGATGATCTCGCCGTCCTTCGTCCCCACCAGGATCTTACCCTGAGGAAGACGAGGAGCTGGCGTGAAGAAGAGGAAACGGGGAGGAGGATGAAGATGGAGGGATCATGCATTACCTTTCCCCTGCAGACAGATCGGACACACTCGACCTGCTGACCCGTCTCCAGCTGGAAGGCTCGACACCGTTTCATCTCCTGATCCCAGAGCTTCACTGCTCCACCTTCCTTGGTCCTGAAACACAACCACAGTTAATCTGCTGCTAATAACGGCTGGAGAAGGTTTCTGTTGATGCATCTTCACAAGTCAGTCCATCTATACTGTGACGTTTTAGCAAGTTTGTTTAACAACATACTAGCCTATGACATTTTTTACGAGATCCTACACTATGAAGTATTTTCATTTCCTTATCTGAAGTGATGAAGCGTATCTGCAATGCTTGGCTCGGAGTATAAATACATTTAATAAGCGGCAATAAACACTGACAGATCTCCTGGACTGATAAAGTTGCTGGGACAGTATTTGTACATATCTGATGCTGGATTAACTACAGTGAACCATTTGCTCCAACATGTAGGTCCACTGTGAGGATTATTACCTCCGCCAAGGAGGTTACGTGATGGCCGGCGTTGGTTTGTTTGTTTGTTTGTTTGCGTGCAAAATAACTCGAAAACTCATGGACGGATTTGGATGAAATTTTCAGGAAATGTGTGAAATGGGACAAGGAACAAATGATGAAATTTTGGTACTGATCCGGATCACCGTCTGGATCCAGGAATTTTTTTAATGTAAGTGTAACCAGGTGGACAATTAAATGCGGTTTACTCTAAAAGCCACCAGAGGGCACTCTTGTTTTTGGGGTAACCCCCTCTGAGCACATGACATTTTGAGTCTCCACACGACAGACAGCAATAGTGACGGAGTTCTCTTTCCTTCCTGAGCGACATACGCATGGTTGGGCCGGCATTCTTATCTCCGGTTGTCTAAGAAGCTGGGAGGCTGTTAGGAGCTGCCGCACTAGAGGCCGCGCCTGTTCATTAGGTCGGATGGGGTGAAGGCCGCATTGTTGGTAGGACATTTGAACTGTCTGTAATTACATTTGTATCTGTAACGTTCCATACAAAATATGTGAATTGGGAGATTGTGTTGGGGGTGGACTGAAGCTCCTTGGCGGAGGTATGAGCTCTCTGAGGGCTTTTCTAGTTCTGATATGAAAGTACTGTAAAGAGATTATCAATGATACAGGTTATTTACTGTAGAAAGACTGCAGCTCGTTTGCTGCGTTCAATATTTGAATTTTAAATGAAGTCAGCACTTTTACATGGTAAACTTATGTTTAATAACTTATTGTTTATTTTACCTGTTCTTCAAATTCCTGACTTAACTGAGCTGATTTTACAGCGAACAGCAAGTGTCGACGATTAAAAGCTGTCTTATCAGCGTATGGACTGTCTTTCATTCATTTTCACAACTAATTCAATTAATTCTAAGTTTGTTTTTATGCATGAGACAAGAATAACATCAACAGACTGGATGTTTCAGTAGGAAATTCTTAAATCCATGTGCAATATCAGGAATTTATTGATAAGAAAGTTGAGCAATGACTAGAGTTTTTGAAATCATACGGGTGAAATAAAATGTAAATACAGGCAGCTCTGAAACACTGTATCTGGTGTTATTGGTGACTCACGGTCTCTCCTTGCCGCCGGTGACGATGAGTCCGTCCCTCAGCGTTGTGTACATGGTGAACACTGGACCGGTATGAGCCTTCGCCACCACCCTCAGCAGGAAGTGATCTCGCCACACGTACACGTCGCCGTTGATGGCTCCGGTGAACGTCAAGTTATTCTGAAAACACACATTAACAAAGAAATCAGCTCAGGAAAAGCACTGAACTGGACTCAGTTTAGAGTTTCAGTGTGACTTGTAGTTTGAGTCTCTCTGAAGTTGTTTTGCACCTCTTTGTCTTCATTTTGTGCCATTTAGCGTCTTTGTGGTCGGTTTTGTTGAACCTCACAGCAGCTCCAGAGGAAAAAGGGCTCAAATTGAACTCAACCATACATGACATTTTCAAATTTTTCCCCCAGTCACCCAGAAATTAACTCATGAGAGCAGGTTTGAAAGCAAATTACGCCATTTATCAGAGCTAGAAACTGGAAAAAAACGCTGCAATTGTCCTTAAACTGCTGATTTGTGTCGCAAAAATTAACCAAATCTAAGCTTAAACCTGGATATTTCATCAAAACCACTTTATTCATGTGTCATTTAAAAATTCGCCAAAAATAAATCCTTTACACGAAACAGATTCTGTAAAAAACTAAAAATTCTGCGGTCTTTAACAGAACTGAGAAGCTTTGACTCGACCAGCTGCGACCAACAGTCACATGACAACAATTTGAAGTTCTCGGCTGAGCTGCAGGCTGTGTTTACATAAAGGAAACGAATGAAAGAAAGCATGTAGAGCCCCGTTATTCCCAGTGTCGGTGACGCCTGTAGGCACTTAGAAAAATGTTGTACGTGTTGATTTTAGGTTTCCAGGTCAACAGTGAACAGAACTGGAACTGAAACCAGCAGCATCATGAACTCACAGCACCGAAGGCGACCGACAGCATCGTCTGCATCCTCCCGTCCTCCACTGTTCCCACCACTCCTTTCTTGTGCATCAGCGAGCCGCCGGCCAGCGTCCAGAACTTCACGTGTTTGATTCCCACCGACACGAACTGAGAGTCCGAGTCCGGACGAAACTCCACCACGAAGATCCGATCCGGGTGTCCGGATTTACTGCAAACCTTGGATCCTGCAGAGGAAACATCTCTGCTAGTTTAGGCCTTTATTGATGTGGTGTGTTTGATTACGGGCAAAGAAGCATCAGAGTTTGAAGGATCAAAAGGCTCTCTGGCAAAAACACAGAGATCTTATTAACATTTTATTTGTTAATATTTCAGACATTTTGCTCTTTTCTTTTAAATATTTTCTTTCTAAATGAACTTTTTTTTAAAAATAAATTTTGTGGCATATTTAAAAAAAATAATTATTTTGTCATATATTATTATTATTATTATTGTTATTATTATTATTTATTACATTATTATTAATATTTTATTCATCATAAAATAAATAAATAAATAAAACACATATTTGTTTAGACATTTTAGTAATTTTTTCTATTTTGTAATTTTAAAAATATATATTTTAACAATATTTTAATAATTTTGGACTTTTAAAATATTATAAAACATTATTATTATTATTATACATTTTTATTAACAGTCATCACAAGTTTTGAAAATATTTTTTAGATTACTTTAATAAATGTTTGCTGCATATTTAAATAATTTTCCTACAGCTATATTTAGTTTTTTTGCCTTTTGTTAGTCATTAATTAAATATTACAGGTACAAAATACTATTAATTCATAAAACTCACATTTTATTAAGCCTTTTCACATGTTCTGTTATTATTTTGAGGCATTTTAATAATTTTTGGCATATTCTGATTATTTTTCTCATTTGTTTAGACATTTTTATGAATATTTTACATACATTTTCATTTTTTTTTTATTAAGCCATACTTTCAGATCTGATATTTATTTTGAGCTTTTGAAATAAACTTTTCAGACTGTTGTTAATGTAAAAAACCTGATTTCCAGGTGTGTCTGAGTGTCTGCCGTCAGTCTGACCTTCCTGCCATCGCCACACAGTGATGGTGTGTTCAGGCTCGACTCCGACAGACAGCAGCAGCTTCCCAGTGGCGCTGAAGTTGACGTAGCTGACGCCTTTAGTGTGAGGGCAGCGGAGGATGGACAGCGTCTGTTTGCTCATCGCGTCCCAAACGTGGATGGACGGGGTCGTACCTGCGAGGAGGCGAACACAGGTGACGTCAGATCAGGTTCAATCAGCGTCACGGAGTCAGAAGAAGAAACTTTCAGGAGCTCAGAGGGAAGAAACAGCAAACAGAGCAGGAGGAGGATCAGTGCAGCCGGCAAACACCCCGAGAACCAGAACAGCAGCAACACTGAATATAAAAAACCTGCAGCTGCATTATATTTATTAAATAACTCACTGTTTCTCCACATCTAGTCAGTTTTTAATTTAATCTGACAATTTAAAGTCAGAAAATGAAGCCAAGACAAAAAAAGCAGCTACATAATGTGAATTAATTTGCTTCTTGCATTTCTGGATGCTTTATTAAGACTCAAACACAGCCTATAATCTAGAGGGCAATTTCATAATGCTTTATTTTACAAGTTCATATAGTTTGCAGCTAATTTCCTGGAAACGTTCCTCATAGTTTCTTAAAAACCTGCTGATAATTGGCAAGAAAGTCCTGCAGTTTGTCACTAAATATAAGGAAAATGTAGACAATGTTAGGTGCTACAGTTATTAATCATCTTCTTGTTATGTTCAAGCTTTTAAGCGAAAAATAGGACTTGATGTATCTGCGAAGTGAAAAAAGTTAGTTCATAAACTGACGTCAGTATTTATTAAAGAGACAAACAAAACTTCTCACTGGAAAACGAGCAGATCAACCAACATGCAGCAGAAACTTTAAAAGGACGTTTAGTGGAACAGATCGGAAACGTGCAGCTGATCGGAGTCAAGATGTACACATCAAGAAATAATCTACCCTAATCTTCCCAGGAAACTTCAACAGACCCAGACGTCAGTTCATCAACTGTTTTTCACTTCCCTTAAACATAATTTTAATACTTTTTTGAGTTTTCTCTTAAAAAGTTGAACACAACAAACGTGCAACACCGTAGATTCTCCTCAGTTTGAGTTTGAAAAATGTTCTCAAACATTCTAAAAATCCAAAAATCCTGTTACTGTGGCCTGTTTTTAGCTGAGAGAACGTTTTTGGACTCCTGAGTAAGAAAACTTTGAGTGTTTAATACATCAGTTGTAATTAATAACTGCAGTATATCTTAAAATGCCTTTAAAATATTAGTAAGTTCTCCAAAAAATGTCAGAAAAATAACAAAAAGTATGTCCCAAAAAAATATTGATAAAATGGTAAAAAAAAATAGATTAGAAAAATGTTTTTAAAATGTATAAAATCAGTAAATGGCTTAAAATGATTAATCGCTTAACTATTATACTAATTGGTAATAATACAAAAAGAATGAAATAAAATAAAAATGTTTTTACATTTTTAATTAAAATCTATAATTAAAAAAAAAAAATAATAATAATGAACATAGAAAAATAATAAAATATGCCTCAAAAATGTACAAAAAATATTGATAATGTGGTAAAAAAAAGGTCAGAAAAATGATTTCAAAATATGTAAAATCAGTAAATGGCTTAAAAGTATTAATAGCTTAATTGTCAAATTTATAATAATACAAAAAGAATGAAACATATAAAAAATGTCTTTAAATTTTTAATTAAAATCTGTAAAAAAGAAAAAAAAAATATAGACACATAATAAAAAAATATGCCCCCAAATGTCTAAAAAATATTGATAATGTGGTAAAAAAAATGAGAAAAATGTTTTTAAAATGTATAAAATCAGTAAATGGCTTAAAATGATTAATAGCTAAACTATCTAATTTATAATGATACAAAATGAATGAGACATATAATAAATATCTTTACATTTTTAATTAAAATCTATAATAAAGACAAGAAATAATAACAGAAAAATAATAAAAATATAGAAAAATACAGAAAAATAATACAAACTATGCCTCAAAAATGTACAAAATATTTTTATAATATACAAAAGAAAATCTGAGTAATATTAATAAATGTTGTAGATGTGTATAAAATGTCTTAACATTGCCTGAAAAATATTAATTAAACAACCAAAACGCATATTGTATGTTTTCTACATCCTGATTGTACTTAATAAATATAGCAACTAACATTTTCTAATAATTTATAGTTAAACAGCAGATAATTCTTTAGGAAACTGTGGGGAAAGTTTGAAGGAAATTAGCTGAAAAATATGGAAAAATGGATTAAAGTTTGAGTTTCTTGTTTGATAGTTTTCTGCTGTAATGTACACAAGACTTGTGGAGGCAGACTAAATTCTGCTCCAGGTGTTTTTTTACAGACATGATCTGATTCCTGCTGATAATCCAGAGTCAGACTGAACTTGCAGTAGATCTGTTCTGCAGCTGGTTTTGGGTTTCGGGGTGTCTGCAGTGATGAAAGCGGCGGCGCGACTCGTTTTCGTGTTTTACCTGAAACTTCACCGACGTCACCTGAAGTGTTGTGAGAGCGATGGTGACAAATGAGGCCAGCCAAAAAAAACACAAACACACACAAAAAACAACGACAAAACAACAGATGAAAACCTGCAGTGAGTCGTTTCAAACAGGCGTAAAAAGAAGCAACAGGACAGAACGAAAATAATCCTCATTTCACCAAGTTATCAGGTCGTTATGTGATGTTTATTTGTACCTTGTATCTTCTTATTAAAGATGTTTTTTAGCTGGATTAGCTAATTTCCCTCTAATATCTTGTGCTGCTTTATGATTGTTATCTGCTGGAAAAACACTTAATCCTGAAGATCAGAAAATCTGCCATTTCAGCTGTTTAACATATAAAAAATATACTTTATAAACATAAATTTTACATGGCTTTCAGTAAAAATAATTCCCTCTGAGGTAAAGAACCTTAAATTTGTACTTTAAGTTTACAAGGTTTCACCAGTGGCAGACATTTCTGAAATAAACTGAACGCCTCCTAATTGGTTTTCAGGTTTTAACCCTCTAACAGGCAAAGTTCTGCCGATATCACACCATCTATCAGAGTAAGAAACTGTACAAACAGAAAACAATCATCATGTTTTGAATTTATTCGACAGTAATTGAGCTCCTCATCTCTGCCGTACCATTTAGTCTGGAAAGATCTAAACTTAAATTCACAATATTTTATCAGAACTACTTTGTTCAACATGCCTCATTGGAAAATTCAACAGAAAGTCGTTGAGTGCTTTAAGCAGATTCTGTAAAAAGCTAAAAAATTCTGAACTCCTTGATAAAACCGTGGAGTCATTAGGGATTCAGCTGCAACCAACAGTCACGTGACAACAATTCAGGAAGTTTTCGGCTGAACTGCAGGCAGTGTTTACTAGGGGTGGGACAAAATATCGATACAGCGATATACCGCCGTCCCTCCTCGTGTGATATGAACATCGATACGCTGGCGACAAATATCCATACTTTAATTAATATAATAAGGCGCTCTAAACCCTGCCAGCTGCCGTTTCCCCAGTGTCACTACTTAATGACTCCACACGGTGGCGTTTATCACACGAATGAGGGAGACTGGAGCGAAAATGAATCGACCCAAGTAGAGTTTGTACAGGTGTAATGGAGGAGCCATAGACATATATACATAGACGCCGCGTTGACTGCTGCTGCCGATTGGAGCCGACGTGCCTACGCGGCGGCCATCTTGGTACAGTGCCACTCGCCCCTACAGTGCATTACGTCTATAGAGGAATGACATGTCTGCACTATAAAAGTGATCATAAATCCATCAGTTGTCAACATATATTGTTTGTTACAAACGTCAGACATGGAGGACGGACAGGCAGACATAAATAGAACAAAAGCATCCAAGCATCCTGTGTCAAAGCTAAATGTGTGACGTTTTTAACAAACCAAACCGTTTCGAAATCGGTCGAAAATTCAGTGAATAATTCTACTTTAAGATTGTGGAGTACCTCTTACCTCCATAGACTTACATTCACTCCCCCCTCTGCTAGCCCTGTACCAACATGGCGGAGCTTTAGGCACGTCCCTCCACAGTCAATGCGGTGTCTACGTATATATGTCTATGGGACAGCAACGCTACCGTAAGAGAGAATTCCAAGCCGAGAAGGTGGCTGATGCAGCAACGTTTCAAGTCAGCCTGCAGCCGTTAATACAGTGTTTAAAGCAAAGATGGCCGCCAGCATTACAACGTCCATCGCTGGGTTCATTTGAAGGACCTCCACCCGTACAGTGTGGTTGAAAATGAAGTGTTTGGAAAAATGCTACACACTGAAACCAAGGTATGAATATATCCAAGTTATAGATAGGTCTGGACCCGAACAACCAAATATTCGGTCGTTGTGGTATCCAGATAATAATTTTGAGATCTGAATACTTGTGTGCAGCCCCATCGGCCGCTGGCACAACCTCAGCTCTACTGTCATGAAGCTCTGGTACATCACAGTCACTTTCTGTGTTAATAAATAAAGAAACGAACAGTTTTATTTGATGTCAATAGCCCCCACCCACTGCCCAAGCCAAATATCGGGATATTCGTCATTCATTGGACCCGAATATCCAGAGCACAGAGAAACTGCTATTTGGACCAGCTCTATAGATATGGTGATGCATCGATATGTGATTGTCTTGCAATATATCGATAATCGCTGCATCGTTGTATCGTAATAGTATCGGTATCGTGAGCCATGTATCGCGTATCGTATCATATCGTATCGTATCGTATCGTATCGTAGCGTATCGTATCGTAGTGTATCGTATCGTAGCGTATCGTATCGTAGCGTATCGTAGCGTATCGTATCGTATCCTATTGTATCGTAGTGTATCGTATCGTAGCGTATTGTAGCGTATCGCATCGTATCGTATCGTAGCGTATCGTATCGTAGCGTATCCTATCGTATCGTATCGTATCGTAGTGTATCGTATCGTATCGTAGCGTATCGTATCCTATCGTATCGTAGTGTATCGTATCGTATCGTAGCGTATCGTATCCTATCGTATCGTATCGTAGTGTATCGTATCGTATCGTAGTGTATCGTATCGTATCGTAGCGTATCGTATCCTATCGTATCGTAGTGTATCGTATCGTATCGTAGCGTATCGTATCCTATCGTATCGTAGTGTATCGTATCGTATCGTAGTGTATCGTATCGTAGCGTATCGTAGGGTATCGTATCGTATCGTATCGTATCGTAGCGTATCGTATCGTAGCGTATTGTATCGTACCCTGTGATTCCCACTCCTAGTTTTTACACGGAGCAGAGAGGATACAGGTATGGAAACAACCTAAAAATGTAAACAGTAAAATATCTGAAGTATGTAGAGCCACCATGTTTTTCTAGCATTGGTAGCACATTTAGACACTTGGAAAAATGTTGTACATGTGGATACCAGGTTTTTTTTTTAATCCCTTGACGCCTGAATTTATTTACAATTATATAAAAACAATAATTGTAAGTGTTTTTGATTTCAAGTTGATGTCAAATTAAGTGGAGATTGTTAATTTGTCTATAGCACATATAGTAGATATAAAGGTGTAATGCAAAAGACATTAATGGTAAAAATTTTTTTATTGATGCCACAAATGCCATTCAAACCGGTCGTAAGAGAAACCAGCGCTTGCAAAAGGTTCCTAGGTATGTATTGAATATGCACGAGCCAGCACTTGGGGACTGTATACGCTATCGCAGCTGCAGTTGTACGTTGCAAATTTGCGACAACCGGCGTTGAGGGGTTCATTTTTAAAATTAATAAACAAAGAAACTTAAATTTTGTTTTGTTTTTTTATGGTTTCTATCATTATAATTGTGTTAAAATTCACAGGAGACTTTTCTGAGCTCTCTCTACATCTAGTCACGGTTGTTCTGTTTCCATAGAGGAGCAGGATTTTATATTGCAGTGGGAAAATGATCCCACAGTGAGTAAAAATGTGACAGGAGCCCAGAGTTTCCTCCACGTCAGTGAGTTTGTATTCAGTCAGTAGAAATAAAGTAAAGCAGGTGGGTTAAACGGGAAGCAGAGGAGAGAAAAGCAGGACTAGTTGAGTACAGACGAGTTAGTAGAGACACAGACATGCACAACATGAAACACACCAACGCTGACGTACCGATCTGCCCGGTGGCGATGATGTTTTTGTATTTCGGGTGCTGGTTGACGGTCAGACACAGGATGTCGTCCGTGTGTTCCAGGTAGAAACTCTGAGTTCCTGCAGCACAAAAGACACTTGAACACATCGCTGAGATCTGCGGGTTTGATTCTGTCAGGACACAAATCTGTCTCCGCTGCCACTTTATGGGCGTTAGAGTAGTTAAAAAAGAAAGATGTAAACACGCGACAGTCTTTCACAGATGCTGCACAGCTGGTGTATTATGGGGTTGTGGCGTTGCCGTGGTTACCAGTGCTGAAACTGTGGACGATGGCGGTGGCGGCAGTGTGGTAGACGATCTCGGTGCCGTCGTTGAGGTAGTGCAGGTTGTTACGACAATCGAAGCCCCGGAAACCAAAGACGTGGTCCAGAATCAGGTCCTACAGGAGCACGGAAGGAGGTCAGAGGAGGACAGACGAGGACAAAGGAGGACAACGGAGGATGAAGGAGGACAAAGGAGGACGATGAAGGACAAAGGAGGACAGATGAGGACAAAGAAGGTCAGAGGAGGACAGACGAGGACAAAGGAGGACAATGGAGGATGATGGAGGACAGACGAGGACAAAGGAGGACAAAGGAGGACGATGAAGGACAAAGAAGGTCAGAGAAGGACAGACGAGGACACAGGAGGACAATGGAGGATGATGGAGGACAAAGGAGGACGATGAAGGACAAAGGAGGACAGATGAGGACAAAGAAGGTCAGAGGAGGACAGACGAGGACAAAGGAGGACAAAGGAGGACGATGAAGGACAAAGAAGGTCAGAGAAGGACAGACGAGGACAAAGGAGGATGATGGAGGGTAATGGAGGACAAAGGAGGACGATGAAGGACAAAGAAGGTCAGAGGAGGACAGACAAGGACAAAGGAGGACAATCGAGGACAAAGGAGGATGATGGAGGACAATGGAGGACAAAGGAGAATGATGGAGGTTGATGGAGGACAATGGAGAATGATGGAGGATGATGGAGGACAAAGGAGGACAAAGAAGGTCAGAGGAGGACAGATGAGGACAAAGGAGGATGATGGAGGACGATGGAAGACAATGGAGGAAGATGGAGGACAAACAAAGACAGAGGAGTACGAAGGAAGAAGATGGAGGATGATGAGGACAATAGAGCACAAAGGAGGACGATGGAGGATGAAGGAGGATGATGAAGGACAATACAGGACAGATGAAGGACAATGGAGGACAAAGGAGGACAATGGAGGAAGATGGAGGACAGAGGAGGATGATGGAGGACGAAGGATGATGATGAAGGACAAAGGAGGACGATGGAGGACAGACACACAGACAGACAGACCTCAACCAGCCTCTTCTTCTTGGACACGTTGTTCTTCTGGAGTTTCTCAGGCTGCGGCGCTGCTCGACTCACTGGAGGCCTGCAGGAACAACCAATCAATCAGTCAATCAATCAATCAATCAATCAATCAATCAGTCAATGGACTCAGGTCAGAGACAGACAGGTGTACGACAGACAGTGAGACATGACCGACCTGCAGACGGACACGTCAGACAACAAACAGGTCTGTCGTTTAGACACAAGACAGTAGAAACACACAGCAGAGACAGTTTTGACCCAGTAGAGAAACACAGTAGACAGTAGAGACAGAAGACGGCAGGCAATAGAGACAGAATGTAGAGACAGACATGAGACAGTAGAGACAGATAGTAGACGGTAGAAACAGATAGTAGATACAGATATAAGACATTAGTGACAGATACAGTAGAGACATACAGTCCACACAGACAGATAGTAGAGACAGACATGACTGTCCTTAAGATGCCATCATATACTTGGACTTTTTTTTAGACATTTAAAAGGAAATATTTACTTTTTACTACATTTATCTGACAGCTGCAGCTTTTAGCGGCTTTAAAAGTTCAATATGTGAGACTTTGTTTTGGTCCACGTCCATGTTAGAGCGCATTAGTGCATGTGAGTCCCTCCCATTGAAACTATTGACCCTCCCCACACTTATAAACAGACTTAAAGTTACCTCCCACAATGCACTGGTAAAGAAAAAGTTCAGTCCAGCGTTTAGCCGGTGCCCTCAAAGAACAAAGTAGGCCTGCTATATTAATGTTATTTACCTAATTTATGTGGATTTGTTTCATCCGAGCTCAGTTTCAGAGTCTTTGTTGGGGTTTTGAGGCTCTCTTGCGTTTCTGTTTCCACACGAGTCCATGGAAACAGACACACAAAGTCCGGAGAAGAACAGATCAGAACTTTTCCCAGCCATTTAGTTCATTTTACAATGCTAGCTAATGTTTGTAGCTGGACTCTTTTGCTAGCCCTCATGTACAAAACCTCTCTGGTTGAAAAGAAAGTGAAGGGAGGTTTGGTCCAAGTGTTCATCTGTTTTATATCTGAGATTCTGATGCTCTAGTTTTATCCCGTGTTTCTGAATGTTGCACACAGAACTTTTAATTTAAACAAATGCCAACAGGAGTGTGATACAAACACACAACGGAGAGGCATTGCACTGACAAACAGCGACACACACACACAGGTGGACACACAGGTGAACAGGTGTTACCTGGATCCCCTGGACAGCAGAGGGACAAAACCAAGGTACAGAGCTTTAGAAAACACACACACGCAACCACACACCTGTATCACACACACATAGCAACACGCTCAAACACACAGTTAAGGTCTTGTGTCTCAGGGACTAGCTGTGGCTACGGCTACATGCTAACAAAATGCCACCATGCTGCTGTTTGTTTTAGTGTGTGGGGCTGTCAGGCTAACATGCTAGCATGGCTAATTGGGTTAGCATGCACAGACAGGGACAGGAATGTCTTTCTTCTATGACTTCCAAGCAAATTTATTTGCAATGAAGATATGATTGAGATACTGACACCTCAGATAATAGAGAAGTTCAGAGGAGATAAGAGAAACTACTAAAACATAAAGTGTTGTTCTAGCTTACATAGTAGGACTAGCTGCATCTGAGTGAAGCAAAATGCTGCACAAATTTGTTGATGTTTCTCATTAAAGGTCCCATATTGGTGAAAATCCATTGTGTTGTGTATATCTTAAAGACACTTACTAACTATATTCTTTTAGCACACGTTGAGCTAGTTAGCCTCTCAGCTTTACAAGCCAGTAAGAATTTTACTGAGCTGCTACGTTCCATCGAAGTAACCAACCATCAGCTAGCTTCAGCCTTTGATTGCTTCCAGATGAACCAATCAGACTGAGCAGCTGCCTCTAGGTTTCGCTAAAACGTCTGACCCACGAGCTGAACTCACCAAATGTTCTGCTTTTGGCTGCAAGAGTGAACACAAGAGTCTTCATACACTGCCAGCACCTAAGGATCTAAACACCCAGTGGCTTACTAGTATTTTAACGTCCCCAGAACAACAGGAAAACTGTTAATGTTAGCATGTTGGGTCGCTAACGTATATTAGCTTTGATGGTCTGTTAACAGATCAGCGCTTTGTGGAAACTGTAGCACCGAGGGAGATTCAAAGATGGTGGAAACTTTAACTTAAAGGCAGTAAACAAAGTTGTGCTTCACTTTACCCAAACTCAGCTGTTGTTTACATCTGTTAGCTTCTCTCCTGCTCCCTGTGCTCACATACACTGGTATTTTAATACAGCTGAATTCACAACAAAGCTGTTCTCATTTACATGTTATTCTGTTGTCAGACAGTGAAGCGGTTATGAAATCCTGACTGAAACGCAGCGCATTAAGACTACACGCTAACTAGCAGTCACTTCATTTCCAAGCTGCTGTTCTGCTGCTAAAATACAGATTTATAATCACAACATCTGACAAACTCAGCAAACACGAGGTAAAAACAATGCTGTGAAGCGATAAAAAGTCCTCGTCTCACAAACTCATTTATGTCAATCCCAAATGCAGAGAGAGTTTTCTTCCTGAAGGGGGCGTGGACAGCAGCAGCATTTAAAGCTATAGACACTGAAATAGCCGTTCAAACCACGGTGCAGTCGTGGTGAAATGAACGACAAAGACATATTCTGGGGATGTGAGATTTTCATGAGAGGAACAATATGGGACCTTTAATGCATCAGAAGTATATCAGTAGTGCAGTCACATCTCGCTAGCTCTATATTGACCAGGCGAGGTAAATAGAAAACAAGCTGTTACTCTAAATCAGCCCACATCAGTTCAAATTGAGTATCAGCTGAACTTACTCTAAAGTGTGTTATTATCACTAATGTACGGTGGCCCTAAAGGACAAAGCACGTACAAGAGTGAAGCACAAAAGGAAACACACTCCAAATGAAAAGACGCACATAAACACATGCAAAAAGAAAAATACTGCTGGAAGAACTCCAGGATGGTGGGAGGATGACGAGAGTGAAACATTACAGAGAGATGACCTCATAGCTGTTTTAATTTTTCTCCTATGATTGGTCACTTTATGAGATAATTATCAAGCGTTTAGATTTGTATTATGCCTATTTTATATATATAATATCCAGATGTTTTAGGAGATGAAATACAGGCCAATTAAAATGTAAAATTCACAACCTGGGAACAACAAATATTAGATTTCATCCCCGTAATCTTTTATGAAATTTAAGATTTGTGCTCTGGAGCGAAACAAACACAATGAAATGTGTGAATGCAACAAATTAAAACCTGGATTTTGGTTGATGAAACAATTAACTCACAGATTTCCTCACCAGAGGCTGTTGATTGTTTTTTTAATAATGATATAAGCAGCACATGTACAGTCGCTTCAGAAAGTACTTTTTCCCCACACTTGTGTGTAGTAGATTTTATTTTAAATGAATAAAACTGGCATTTTTTCACATTAATATACACTCAGGAACACATAATTTCAAAATAAAAGCGGGACTTTTTGACATTTTAGAAATTTCTGCAAGTTCCGTATAGAAAAATCCTCTGTGATATTATTGTTTTCCACATGCAATGTCTAAATTTCCACACATGGAAGAATTTGTACAATATTGACAGTGCTTATGTATAATTCTATTTCTTTTTTACTGATATTTCTACATGTTTGCACTATCCTCTTTGCTCTAAAGGCTATCTTATATCAAGTTTAGTTAAAATAAAAAGCATTCAGACTCTTTGTTGTGGCTCTAAATGTGACACAAAATCTGAACATGTGTTTTTTCATTATTGTTATGAGTTATTGAGAGTATAATGAAGTAAAAAACGCCAATTTTGTTCCTTTAAAATTAAATCTACGGCACAACAAAGTGTGCAGATAGTGAGTGGGTCTGAATCAGTCCTCTATGTTTGTCTACACAGTAAGTATCGGTCGTACTTACTTGACAATGCCCTGCCTCCAGGGGAATGCAAGTTAAAACACAACACAGATATTAAGAGTTTCTACGAGCAAAGCCAGAACACAGCGGCGACACTCAGGAAGTAAGGGAACCACAAAGGGACAAAACAGTCTGACCCATGTAGAGGAAGCTGCTGACACACTGAGGCCTTTTCCACTGCTGGAAGTTAATGATCTGGAAGAAACTGTGAAGACTAAGCTTTGATTTTTACTCAGACCCACGACAGTGAATAGAAATAGAAACAATATGAGGAGAAGTTGAGCTAATACAGACTTTTGTTTACGACAGTGTTGTTAAATCAAACCTCTGGAGCCAAAAGCCTGCCAGTGGGTTTAAAATGTTATCTTTAAAAACTTACCATAATTTCACAACTTATCAGAGCTACAAACTTAAAAACAGACGTAATGATCAGATTTTTAACCCTAGATTACTCATCTGTGACGCTCCGTTGCATCTCCGTAACTTAAAGGTCCCATATTATGCAAAATTCACTTTAGAATGGTTTTCTAAAAGTAATAAGCCTCCCCAGCGTGTCTACAAACCCTTCCAAAATGAGAAAAGTCGATCCTCTCCCTCTCTTGCTTCCTCTACCTTTCAGAAAATGTCTGCTCAAATAAGCCGATTGGAGATTTGCCCTTTATGACGTCATGTAGGGCAATAACCCCACCTCCAGGTTGGTGACATCGCCCCAGAGAAACGTTAGGCTGAATCCAAACCTCCACTCTCTGGACTTGCAGACTGAGCCTCGTGGACTTCAGGCGTACGTAATGTCTGTGACGTCTTCACTGTCATCACGTAAAGTCTGCAGCATTATGACCGGAGCTAATAGACAGGGTTGGAGTCCGCTTCACTCGTTTCAGTTTGAGAGAGTATCATGTATACGGTAATCACCGCAAGTAACAAGATATAAATCCCATCTATAGGCTTTTTGTGAGTGAACAGATCAACATTCATACACATAGGCTATACACATTCAAAACAGCCCTCAGCACTCCCAGACTTCCCCTGAACGCACCACAGAGCACAGCAGTTGCTCTGTTGTTGGCTGCAAAAAACATCCTTCTTCGTCTGAGGTTTTGAAGGCCCAGTGGATTCATTTTATTTTCGATGGAAATGTCACCACAACAACTCCTAAAGTGTTGGATGTGTGTGTCACCACTTCACTGTGGATTGCTTTCTCAACGAGGCCCAGTACAAAGCAGGATTCGCTACGAACCTGAAGATAAAGCATGGATCGGTACCAGCTGTCCGTGACCCAACTACAAACGTGGGAGCTGTGAGTTTTACCGTTTTATATTGCTTTATATGGGACCTTTAACCAAATCTAAGTTTAAAATTTTGATATTTAGATTCTGTAAAAAAAATAAGACAAAAATTCTGTGGTCCTCTGGAAACACAAAAAGTTCTGCACTCCTAAGACACCATCAGTGACTCAGCTCTGATTTTATATGATGATTATTTGTTAATCAGTTAACTACCATTAATAATTTAACCCTCTGAACCCCAAAACCTGCTTGTGGACTTGAAAGGCATGTTAAAATTACACTATTTATCAGCCAGAAATTGTAAAGTCAGAAAGAAACGCCAGATAGTCACCGTTTCATCATGAGAATTAAACAAATACAAGCTTAAAACGGTGATAATTCATCAAAATTACTTTATCCCTGACAAATAATTCAGTTAAACTACAGGATGTTTGTGTCTTCTTGGCTGTTTATGATCAACCGGCCTACTTTAAACATTAACTTGGATATTAACGGGTTTTTTATAAGTGCAAAAGTCACACTTCTGACCTTTCCAAGAAGGTGTTGAAGCAGTGAAAGACGGAAGCTGTACTTAGTAGGAAACTGAAGTGCATGGGAATAGGAATATTAGCGGCATGCTAAGTTTTTATCAGCTGTGTAACCTGCTTAGTAGCAAACCTGCTGCCCTTTTAGGAATGAGGGCAAAAAACCCAACAAAAAACAGAATAAATAAATGTAAACGCTGATTTCTGTGGAGGAAAAGGCCCATTCTGTGTCTGCACTGCTGCCAATTCACAAAGTAACTGTTAGAACCTCCTTTTTCTGACCTCTTTAGTCGCTGTTTTCATTCACATGTTGGCCTGTAGGACCGGTCAGTCACGTGTCATTAGAACCCTGACGTGTTTCTAATTCAGTTGTTGACATTCACACCTCGGAGAAAAGGCTTGTACCTTTGTGGTGCTCTTCATTGGTGAGTGCTTTGAACTACAGCAGAACTACAGCAGAACTACAGCAGAACCTTGACCAGAGAGATCTGACCACACATGCAGAAGCCTTTGCGTGCATTAAAAGTAAAATCCTCGTGGTCTGAAACAACACCCAGGTAAACACACACAAAAATCCACTCACGTTGCCACGAACACACACTCTGCAAACACACATTTACCGCACAGGACGACATGAAACTCATCACATGAAGTCTGACAAAAGCTCAGTTTGTAAACCCGGTTTCAGCACAGACAGTCACACAGAACCAGAACAGCAGCATCACAGATTAAGTTGCAGAGTTTAAAGCTGCATCAGGTAGAACTCTAAGACTGTACAGATGAAAGGACAGGAGAGAGTGAAATAATGCAGCAAGTTCACTTTACTGAGAAACTTTAATCTAAACTTAAATCTACCACATGTGCTTTTATATTCTGCTTTAACAAGACTCCAGAGGGCAAAGGTTACAGTGGTGCAGCTGATGGGTCCAAGTATGTCGCGGCCATTCGTTTTATATTTTGAGATTTCAAAATAAAAACAAAAAATAAACCGTTTCCTGTTTTTTCCAGTGATAATACAAAATGAAGAACGGAAAACGGGCCCTAATTCATTATCCATTATCCATTATCCGATTTAATTACATGTGCTTGTAAATGGAAATTAAAATTAAAATACACCCGTGGAAAACTTATTTCTCTACTTCCTGTTGGTTTTGGCTCCGTGACCCGTCTGACTTCTGATGAGGAAGGATCTGGTATCTAAAGCTCCAGTGTTAGCTCACTGTTAGCAGACCTTGCTGTGTGCCGTGGCCTGATGAAGACCCACTGTGGGGTCCAAACGTTGCTTGGCACACATTGTTCACTATTTCACAGTGGACTTTTCACCAGTGTGGGGTTTATTTGTCCCTTTGGAGGGACCTTATGGTGCCGCTAGCTCTGCCGCTAGCGCTAAATCGCTAGTGTTTGGCTGCTTTTCGGGACGTTTTTGGGGAGGTTTGGAGGTTTTCTGTTACTTTAGCTTTGCCAGAAAGCAAAGTAACGATTTAGTGCTTAGCTTCTCTTCAGAAGTCAGACGGGTCACGGAGCCAAAACCAACAGGAAATGGAGAAATAAGTTTTCCTATTACTATATATATAAAGAGTTTATTCATGATTAGTTCAATATCTACTAATAGCTTATAAATGTCTTGTAACATAAGTTGTAAACGATTTAATAATCATTTATAAATGACTTAAAAATCATTTACGAATGTTTATAAGTGGTTTGTTCATGATTAGTTAACTATCTACTAATATCTATTAATAGCTTATAAATGCCTTATAAATGATCATTATTATAAAGTGTTACCGACAATTTTATACGACCAGTCATCGAGCGCGTAGAAAACTGTCTTGCTTGAAACCGACCCGTGGTGAAGCAAAGGTTACAGAACGCTTATCTAGGAGAATGGTAGCAGCTGATACTGAATACTGAATGAATCAAAGACAACAAAAATTTGATTGGGACATCATCTTATGGGGGGGTCACTGAATAATAATAATCTTTCTATATATACATATATATATATAAAACTCTGATTACAGACAAATCAGAGATCAGTAGTCAAAAAAACCCACAACCAACATTTTCTCAGCAGCCCCTCAACAGTTTAATCCATGTGCAAAGTTGTTTGGTGCAGCTTTAAACTCTGGTCCAATAGTTCGATATGAGGCTGCTGAAATCAGCCTGTTGTCATGGTGATGGTGTGTATCTGTGAGTGTGTGTTGTGTGTGTTGTATACCTCTCCTCAGCAGAAAGCTCCTTCAGCTGCTGGTGAGGTTTGGTTCCTCTCATCTCTCGGATGCTAACAGCGTACATCTTGGTGGTGTAATCCACCGTCTTCTCTCGGGCGACGTCGCTGTCGTAGCCTGGAAACACATTCAGAAGACATTTTAATTTAGCTTTTATTAAACAGAGTCCCACTGAGGTCAGAGAAACCTGACCAGGACGGTGTTTGTCTCTGCTTTTCAGAGCATTGCTAGTCATAATGTTGCTTCTCATGCTTATATTAGGAGCATGTTCTGCTTGATGTTTAAAATACTTGGAAATGTAGCTGCATGATGATTTCTACCAACAACATCTTTTTTTGCTCTGTACGCTCTGAATAGACTCAATAACATTTTATTTTTATTAAATTGTTTTATTGTGTTTTAGGGAAACTTTGGATCATCTGTCCAGATGAAAAACAGCCTCTTGGCTGATTCTGGAGCAGCAATGATTAGCAACCCTATGAGGCTATTTTCAGATATGTGCTTAGTACTGAACTAAAATAAATGGCATTGTTGTATTTACTGAAGAGCTAATGTACAGTACTACTTAGCGAGGTGACAGTATCGTACACGTTATATATATATATACATATATATATATATAGCAAATCATGTAGTAAATTGTATTCCATATATTCGGACTGTCATTCAATATATTCAGACTTTCATTCCATATATTTGGAGTTTCATTTCATATATTCAGACTTTTATTCCATAAATTCAGAGTTTCATTCCATATATTCAGCGTTTCATTCCATATATTCAGACTTTCACTCAATATATTCAGACTTTCGTTCAATATATTCAGACTTTCATTCCATATATTTGGAGTTTCATTTCATATATTCAGACTTTCATTCAATATATTCAGACATTCATTCCATATATTTGGAGTTTCATTTCATATATTCAGACATTCATTCCATATATTCAGACTTTCATTCCATATATTCAGTTTCATTCCATATATTGAGACTTTCATTCCATATATTTGGAGTTTCATTCAATATATTTGGAGATTTAAATTTCATATATTCAGTTTAATTCCATATATTCAGACTTTCATTCCATATATTCAGCGTTTCGTTCCATATATTCAGACTTTCACTCAATATATTCAGACTTTCGTTCAATATATTCAGACTTTCATTCCATATATTTGGAGTTTCATTTCATATATTCAGACTTTCATTCAATATATTCAGACATTCATTCCATATATTTGGAGTTTCATTTCATATATTCAGACATTCATTCCATATATTCAGACTTTCATTCCATATATTCAGTTTCATTCCATATATTGAGACTTTCATTCCATATATTTGGAGTTTCATTCAATATATTTGGAGATTTAAATTTCATATATTCAGTTTAATTCCATATATTCAGACTTTCATTCCATATATTCAGCGTTTCGTTCCATATATTCAGACTTTCACTCAATATATTCAGACTTTCGTTCAATATATTCAGACTTTCATTCCATATATTTGGAGTTTCATTTCATATATTCAGACTTTCATTCAATATATTCAGACATTCATTCCATATATTTGGAGTTTCATTTCATATATTGAGACTTTCATTCCATATATTTGGAGTTTCATTTCATATATTCAGACATTCATTCCATATATTCAGAGTTTCATTCCATATATTCAGTTTCATTCCATATATTCAGACTTTCATTCCATATATTTGGAGTTTCATTCAATATATTTGGAGATTTAAATTTCATATATTCTGTTTAATTCCATATATTCAGTTTCATTCCACATATTCAGTTTCATTCCATATATTCTGTTTCATTCAATATATTCAGACTTTCATTATAAACATCATTTTATATATATATATATGTTTATATATGTGTTTGCCAGTTTAATATTTATGTAAGAACTGCACTGCACAGTTATTTATGTCTAGATAGTGGCAAATATATGCAATTATGAGTTTATGAGTAATTCTGGTTGTATTTCTACTTTGGTTGTAACTATGATTAAACTTGATGTAAATTTTTGCCGACACTTTATTGCACAAACAAGCAGCCAGCATTGTTGGAGAGGTCAGTTTATGCAGTTTAATTTGATGAGTGCTACACCTCGCTGCAATAAATAGGTCCAAGTCTTGCATCAGATATCGCTCAGAAAAAAACATAAGAAATGCAGTGTCTGAAAAGTGGAAAAGCAATAAGATATAAGGAGGATACAATGATGAAAAGTAAACTAAACTAAAATAAGGCTAGAATAGAATGCTGGCAATTCTACTGAGGTAATAACATCAGACATGATAATGAAATGTTGCACCACAAAAATGAGATGAAAGTTAAATATTGCACATAGTACAGGTAAACAAATGCAGACAGACTCACCTCCGTCCTCCTCGATGTCGTCGTCCGACTCCTCGCTGTCCACAGGTGGTCGGTTGTCTCTAAACAGAGGCCCCTCCCCCTCACAGCTGACTCCGCCCCCTCGCTCCCGGGCCCAGATCATGAGGGCGGTGTCGGCTCCGCCCACCGTCAGCAGCGTGGAGTCGTCCTGGGCCCAGCGGACGTTGGTCACCTGAGCGCTGTGGCCCACGTAGCGCTTGAAGCGAGCGTACTGACCCTGCAGGAGAAAACAAACACAACAAACAGGAGTTTTTAAAGCCGGTTTCAGAGATTCAGACCACCAAGAGCTTTACAATGTCAAACCAGAGGAACATGAAGCTGGACATTATTATGTTGTGTCGCCAAAATGCCCAAATAGAGACTGAAAAAAATCCATGAATCCAAATGATGCTCTTTTGGATGTGGAAATAAACAGCTTCATATAATATACACCATGTTCCCCATATAAACTCATAAAGTGGTTCTATGTCAGTATCAGCTGTCCGGTGGGTTGAGGTTGTGTGTCCATGTCGTACTCTGACGGGGTATCCGAACAGCTTGAGGAAGCCGAAGTCGTCTCCGGTGGCGAGCAGCGTTCGGTCTCTGGTGAGCGACGTGGCGTTGATGTCGGTGATGTCGCTGTGCGTCGGCCAGATTCCCTCACAGCTGGAGCCCAGAACACAAGTCCAGGTGGACCACTCGATCCGCTCCAGCTGCAAACAAAACAACAACACAAATAATTACACGGGAGTAATGTGAAGGCAGGCAGACTTAGAAATATAATCTAAACCATTCATTTCTGAACTTTATTTAACATGTAGGGCGCTTCCTATGATGCTAATGTTTCCTTGTGTCCTTTCTCTTCCAAAGATCCATCATAGAGGATCTTCCAATTACTAAAATGCTCCTTGAGTAAAGAGGAGGAACACTGGTCTATTGTTATTACTGAGAGAAGATACAAGGAAAAGACGGGATCTCAAAATTTATGTCATGTAAACTAGGTATTTATCACAATTTCCTATATTATAGACATGTAATGTTTGGAATTTTTGCATCTGAAGGAATAGATAAAGATAGACTCTTTGCCATAAATCTTATTTTAATTCTAGCCAAATTTCACATACACAAGTCAAAATTCAGTAATCAAAAACCCACCTTTACAGTATTCCACAAAGAATTCACTTTATACCTCAGCTCAATCATCCCATCAGACAACCAGAAGGCAATTAAAACGGTAAATATATTTCAGAAATTCAATGTAATATAATATATTTGTTATCAATTTATATGTGTATGTATATGAGAGTATATGTATGTGCATGTGTGTATATATAAGCGTGTACTTGTGAGGGTTATGATTGTTTATATGTGTTTATATATAAATGTGTGTGTATGCGCGCATGCATGCATATATATGCATGTAGGTGCGTATATGTTCATATGTGCTTATATGTATTAGTATGCCATATGTATATATATTAGTATGTCATACATATGTGTTTATGCGTATATATTATTATTATGGGATATATAATATACAAAACTAGCTGTTTTTTTTCTTATTTATTTATTTATTTTTCGTTATTTATTTTTGTTTACTTTTGATGTTGTTCTGTTGTTTTGTTTTGTCTTATTTTTTTTAACCCCCTTGTATGTCTTAATAGTTCTGTTTTTTTTTGTAAATAAAACTTTAATAAGAAAAAAAAAACAAAAAAAACCCCCCAAAAAAACAAGGAAAATACAGGAGTGAAGGAAGCAAGGAGACACATTAGCATCCAGAAAAGCATCAATAATGTCAAAATAGTGAGGTTTCAAATATAATCAGACACCTCGTTACTAAATACAGTATATAATAGAAGTGAGAATACCCCTGTGTAATATCATTTAAATGTCAAATGATTCCAAAATGAATCATCTCTCAACAACTGTGTAAGTTCTGAATTGAACTGTGGAGGATATCCTCTTATAAACAATCAAAAACACCTACTTTCGAGAGACTATATTGCAAATACCGCTCCCAAAGTGAAAACTGAGTGCAATAAAAGAGAATAAACCAATGATTAATTGTATTTTTTTGTGTTTGTTAAAACCGTATTTCAAGATTGTGCCTTTTTATAAGACTCTACGTTTAAGTAATGTTAATAAATGGCTTATAATAACACATAATAGTCATAATTTCAAAATTCTTGTCAACTTTTAGGCCGGTGGGCTTCTCTTCTCTACCACCGGGCTTAGCAAGTTTTCTGGGAGAAACCCTGGTACGTAACGCTTCATGCTGTCAAAATGCAAACCTGTGGTGTGACGTACACTGTAAAAATGAAAAAGCAATAAACTGCAACTTTATTAATACAAAACTTCAGTTCTACAAACAAAATTATTTGTTGGAACAACTACTGAGGAGTTTTCTTCAAACTTTAATAATTTGAATTGGCCACAAAACTCAAAAATCCAGTGCAGTAAGTTGCCTTGACATTTTGAGTTTTCCTAACTTTTTCATGTTTACAGTGTAACACTATATTCACACCTTATTTGTAAGCTACTGTTTTTAAATTGTTGAGACACAGATGCAGCTTCTACCTCGGTGTTTCTGATGGTTTGCCGTTTTCCTCTCGGGGCTTCGAAGAAAAGCTGCTCTTTGGCTCCGGTGTTCACCTGCAGCAGTTTACCTGCACAGAAGTCGACACGTTAACAGCATTAAAGTGTGAATACAAATGTAAAAACAATAAAAAAAGCTACACTAGATAACGTCAAAACTTTTTAGACATTGAACATACTCAGAGGTTTTGCTGCTGCAGCTTTACTTGGTCATATATTAATCAGTCCCTCCAGGAATTTGCGATGCTGCGATCGCAACAATTAACGCAAATTCAACCAATCTCCATGAATTCTGCGCGACCTTGCAATTTTGTCCAATCACCGCGACTTTTCCGCAATTTTGGCCCGCCTCCCGTGAGTTCCACCAATCATATCTGGGTACCCCTGACTCTAGCGTGCAGTTCGGGGCGGGAGCTCAGCGTTGCTCAAAGTCGTCATGCTATTGGCTGAATCCAACAGTTCAGGGCGGGAGCTCAACGCTCAACGTTGGCATGCTATTGGCTGAATCTAACATTTGACTCCGCCGGGGACAGTAAAAACAAGCTCCGTCTTACGCTCCTAGCATAGTCGTAAACCTGTATTTGGTTCCACTCTGAATTGCATTAGATCGTCACCAAGCTGTTGCAAAATGAAGTTAAGTTGAACGTTGAGCTCCCGCCTCGAACTGCACACTGCAGTCAGGGGTTTCTCATCATAGCAGTCCCAAACGTAATGCACATACGTCACTGAATTCACTTCCTTGTATATAGTTTGAAGAAGCAGACGTGTGATAGTAACGTCTCTCACTTACCAACAAAAAACACTGCTAAAGACCAAAAACAATTCCCTGATGTTCTTCACCAAAGCGGAGCTAAACTGTTTTCACCCTGTGGAATATTGAGGTGGAACACAAACCAAAACCATCCACTGACAAACACTTTTCTACCGTAAACATATCAGGAGAATGGGTGAAACCAGCGGACCACAGACCAGACAAACCACCGTGATGAAGCTGCTGCATCCAGATCTGTGGCAGCACTGAAACAATGAAGGTCAGTTAGATTCATTAACTGACGTGACGAGCTGTGAGCGTGTGTGTGTGAACACGTGTGTGCCAGGATGTGAAATTAACTTTTTAAACTTTTAACATTTTTAATGAATTATACAAAACAAAGAAGAAAATGCAACTTTTTAGCAATTTTTTTACTGTCTCCCGCAATTTCATCGACACAAATACGCTGAAAACATCGCAGCTTTCATCGCAACTTTTTAGAAAAGCTGCCGCAAATTCAGGCATTTTAGGAGCAACAATCTGGAAAAACGCTTGCGAAATCCTGGAGGGACTGATTAAGAGGATTTGCTGACTTGTCGAGTGTTACACCACATTTTAGTCATGGTTGTTCTGTTTCCATAGAGGTGCAGGACTTTATATTGCAGTGAAAATGAACCCACAGTGAGTAAAAATGCAACAGGACCAAAAAAAACCCTGAGAGAGGTAAAACCAAACCTTCAGTCTCTTCAAATCACTAAAAAGTAAAGTTTGTTTACTGTGTTTGTAACCTGGAGGCTTCAAGTTTCTACATAACACTTCATACTGGACTCTGATTGGCTCCAGACCAGCTATGATGTCATGAACCCTGCAGGTGTGCCCAGGTGTTAAACTCTACCTCGGGCGTCCCAGTCGATGTGGGTGATGTAGCTGGACGCTCCTTTGCAGATCCCGACCCTCTTGCTGCTCAGAACGTTGTAGATGTCGACGAAGCTGTCGTGCGACGCCACGGCCAGGTATTTACCCGAGTCTGAGGCAGGCGTGGGAGAAAATGATGTTAGCGTTCAACATACAAGGCTGGAAACGCATCAAACACATCCTCTTCTTCAGCTTTGATCCCTAAACTTTCTTCGATTGGGGTGACATCTTTTCTGTTTGGGGTCACTTCTTCTAAATTAACAAAACACTTATCAGACATACACTATATTACCAAAAGTATTTGCTCACCTGCCTTGACTCACATATGAACTTAAGTGCCATCCCATTCCTAACCCATAGGGTTCAATATGATGTCGTCCACCTTTTGCAGCTATAACAGCTTCAACTCTTCTGGGAAGGCTGTCCACAAGGTTGAGGAGTGTGTTTATGGGAATATTTGACCATTCTTCCAGAAACACATTGGTGAGGTCAGACACTGATGTTGGACCAGAAGGCCTGGCTCTCAGTCTCCACTCTAATTCATCCCAAAGGTGTTCTATCGGGTTCAGGTCAGGACTCTGTGCAGGCCAGTCAAGTTCATCCACACCAGACTCTGTCATCCATCTCTGTATGGACCTTGCTTTGTGCACTGGTGGCAGCCATGTTGGAAGAGGAAGGGGCCCGCTCCAAACTGTTCCCACAAGGTCGGGAGCATAGAATTGTCCAAAATGTTTTGGTCTCCTGAAGCATTCAAAGTTCCTTTCACTGGAACTAAGGGGCCAAGCCCGACTCCTGAAGAACAACCCCACACCATAATTCCTCCTCCACCAAATTTCACACTTGGCACAATGCAGTACCAAATGTACCGTTCTCCTGGCAACCTCCAAACCCAGACTGGTCCATCAGATTGCCAGATGGAAAGCGTGATTCATCACTCCAGAGAACGCGTCTCCACTGCTCTATAGTCCAGTGGTGGCGTGCTTTACACCACTGCATCCAGCGCTTGGCATTGCACTTGGTGATGTACGGCTTGGATGCAGCTGCTCTGCCATGGAAACCCATTAATGAAGCTCTCTGCGTACTGTACTTGGGCTAATCTGAAGGCCACATGAAGTTTGGAGCTCTGCAGCAATTGACTGTGCAGGAAGTCGGCCACCTCTTTGCACTATGTGCCTCAGCATCCGCTGACCCCCCTCCGTCAGTTTACGTGGCCGAACACTTGGTGGCCGAGTTGCTGTTGTTCCCAAACTCTTCCATTTTCTGATAATAAAGCTGACAGTTGACTGTGGAATATTTAGGAGCGAGGAAATGTCATGACTGGATTTGTTGCACAGGTGGCATCCTATGACAGTTCCACGCTGGAATTCACTGAGCTCCTGAGAGCGACACATTCTTTTACAGATGTTTGTCAAAACAGTTTGCATGCCTAGGTGCTTGATTTTATACACCTGTGGCCAGGCCAAGTGATTAGGACACCTGATTCTGATCATTTGGATGGGTGAGCAAATACTTTTGGTAATATAGTGTAATTCCATATTTGGAGCATTATCTTGGAGTAAAAACATCATCAGCTCTTAGCAAAGTGCTGCTGATTAATTAAACTATTAGCACTGATAAAATGGGTTTATTACTAGCAGGTTATCACAGTACTTTTCTAGTATTGGAACATGTTCAGCGCTGGTATCGGTGTTGCAAAAAGATGAGATTTGCTGGAATTTTTTTGACGTTTTGAGCTCTGTACCTCAGATTCATATCAAAACCAGATTCCCCCTGCTAACTGGGACATGTTTAGAGAATAAAACCTTATTGCAGCGCTATATTAGTGTGATGTTGTGCACCTGGAGTGAAGCGGATGTCAGAGATGGCGTCCCGGCGATGGTGGAAGCTCAGCAGATCCTCCAGGGTGTCGGCGTTCACCACCAGCACGCCGCCGTCGCTCAGACCGACCGCCAGCGCTTTACCGTCAGGAGAGAAGGCACAGCAGCGACCGCCTGGAACAAACAACTGTTGTGATTTGATCGTCCCCCGACCTGTTGGTAGCCTGATGCATAAAGTTTAAGCTGCCAGCTGTGGAACCATGTCCAGTGGGTCCAGACTCCACAGAAGGCAGAGCTCAGCTTTGATGCCTCAGGTCAAGTAAACAATAAAAGTGATGCCTTCATCCATTTTTCATGTTCAGAACTGTTATTGTTGCATCGGGTTGAGTCAGGCAGCCAATCAGAGGCGTCTGACAGTGTCACTGATCTCAGACGTGCCAAGCAACGAAATGAACGAGTGACTGTCTTGTTTTTGGGTGAACTTTCTGAACTCCGAGCCGCAGTTTCTGGGCATGTTTAGCTCCTGACTCATTTTTCACTGCAGTATAAAATCCTGCACCTCTATGGAAACAGAACAAGCTTGACTAGAAGTAGAGAGAACTCAGAAATGTCAGAAATATCTTACAAAGAAAGAAAAAAACTGACCGATGCTGGAATAAAATGGCGGCTTTACATACTATAGATATTTTCACAGCCTCCACAGCCGTTTTCACACGACTCGGCTCCTCAGCTCTCAAAGATGTTTCACGCTGGATGTATTTTAAGTTTTCAAACAGGAAACCTCAAAAATACAAAGAATACTGTTTTGTTTTTTTTAAATCAGTGACATGCATTTCCCTCAGGAAACCTAAAATCATGATATTTAATCAAAACTGCTCCAAGTCTAATTTAAAAATGAATCGTTTGCTCGAACCGGATTCTATAAAAAAACTAAAATTTCCAAATCTAAGGTGATGTCATGGCATTTCATCTAAGTCTTGATTTAAATGTGTGGAAAGTGGAGCGTTCACAAAAAGAAAATTCTGCAAAAAGCTAAAAATTCTGCAGCCGTGAAGCTGTCAGTGACTCAGTTGTGACCAAAATTCATGAATTTGGTGACATTTCTAGAAGAAGTCGGGTTTGAAATGCATGTTATCTTTGAAAATAGCCAAAATTGCACAAAGTATTAGAACAAAAAGTGTAAAAACAGAGAGAATCGTCGAATTTTACGCTTTCCGATGGTCCTTCAACTGCCCAGCTTTGACCCTCCGTCATGAAATCGAAGCCTAAAATCATGATATTTCATCAAAATCTCTTTATTCTACATGTCTCATTTATTTTTTATTTATTCATCAAATAGAAAGTATTCACAAGAACCAAATTCTGGGAAAAAAAACCCAAAAAATTCTGCGCTCCTCTTTGCAGCCGTGAAGCTATTCGTGACTTAGCTGCGACAGTCACATGACATGAATCCTGGAACTCTGTGACACTGCTAAACGAAGTCGGGTTTAAATGCATGTTATCTTTTCCATCTATTATCTCTACACCGCTTAATCCTCTGTAGAGGGTCGCAGGTGGCTGGAGTCTATCCCAGCCGACTCAGGCGAAGGCAGGGAACACCCTGGACAGGTCGCCAGTCTGTCACAGGGCCTGAAATTTCCCAGTCTTTGGCATCATCAACAGTCCCGTGAGAAAAATTCATATAGTAGACAAAAATGGAAATAATAAAAAACATAAGTAATAAAATACCTATACTGTTTAAAGCCACCTTGTTTCTCTAGCATCTGTGGGCAATTGGAAAAAAGTGTATTCAACTTTTGTAAAATAAATTATCAAATTCAACTTTTGCTTTTTGAATTTTAATGATTTATTGCGGCTGCATGGTGGCTCAGTGGTTAGCAGCGTCGCCTCACAGCTAGAAGATCCCCGGTTCACGTCCCGGTTAGGACGCCTGGGATCTTCCTGTGTGGAGTTTGCATGTTCTCACCAGGTACTCCGGCTTCCTCCCACAGTCCAAAAACATGCTGAGGTTAATTGATTATTCTAAATAGTCCGTAGGTGTGAATGAGAGTGTGCCTGGTTGTCTGTCTCTATGTGTAGCCCTGTGTAGCCCTCTATGTCTTCACCCTGAGTCGACTGGGATAGACTCCAGCCCCCTGAGAACCTACAGAGGATTAAGCGGAGTATAGATAATGGATGGATGATTTATTGCATTATAACTGTATCAAACTGCACAGGAGACATTTCTGAATTCTCTCATGGTTTTTCTGTTTCCATAGAGGTGCAGGACTTTAAACTGCAGTGAAAAATGAGCCCACAGCGGGTAAAAACGTGACAGGAGCAGATAAAATATGCCCAGAAACTGCCCGTAGCTCAGCAGGCTAACGTACGGCATCTTTTCCCTGACCTCTCTTCAGCTTGCGAACCGCCACCATGCGGTGATTCGCCGACGTCTCCCAGAGTCGAAGGGTTTTATCGTCGCTGACGGTGGCGCAGACGGGAAGGAGGGGGTGGGACGCCAAACCCCAGACCTCGCCCTCCATGTGACCCTGAACACGAAAACACACACATTAAACAAGAACAACAAGGAATACAGTCACTGCGTGTAATGATAATACTAAATGGACGATGCTGAGGCTGCATGCAGCATAAATACACATCAGGACCGAGCAGCTCAGTCGGGAAAACCAACCAAACCTCAGCTTAAAATCATGATATTTAATAAAACCTATTTATCCGACATGTATCGTTTAAAAATTCCCCAAAAACAAACTGTTGGCTTGAACCAGATTCTGCAAAAAGTAAAAGTTCTGCACTTCCTGGTGGAACCAAAACGCTATGAATGAATCAGCTGCAATCAACAATCACATGAGAAGAATTCAAGAATTTTTCAACTGAACTAGGATGAACTGCAGGTGGTGTTTACACAGAGCAGAGAGGAGATGAAGGCAAACTAAAAATATGATTTGCAGTGATATATTTACAGAAAAAATAAACCACAGACATGAATCAGTAGAAGAATGTGATGATAATACTAAATTTATCTCCACAGAACCTTTAGGATACAAAGCTCTTCACAAAAGAACAACAAAGTGAGATAAACAGGATAAAGAGGAGCTGATAAACATGTAAATAGGGTTATAAAAGTTATGTACTAATGCAAAATAAACTGCAAAAGAAGCTTTTTGCCCTGCATTTTGTCTGTCAGGCAGCTCACACTCTGTCCTGCCTTATACCTGAAGGATGCTGAGGCTGTATGCAGCATAACTGTAACACTTTCTACATTTCCATCATAATTAAAGCCAAATTGTGCAAGAATTTATTGGTAAAATCCACTGGTCAGCAGCTGTGTTTCTTTAAGAAATAAAGAGGAAAGTTTCTAGAAAATTAGCTGCACACTCTGAGGCTGTAAATCAAAGTGCAGTTACTGTGTCATCTATATTTATCGGCTTCATAATGGATCATAAACACACACTGAATGCGTTTATTGTGGGCTGTAAAGTGTCTGGTTGTGTGTTCAGACTGCGGCACACAGCTCTCCTCACCATGGCAACAGGTACCAGACGACCACACACTGATGAATCCCTGAGGTGCACACAAACACACACACACACACACACACACACACACACACACACACACACACACACACCTGCACCAGTAGAGTCATGGGTCCGGTCTTGTCGATCTCCAGAACTTCTCCGTTCTTTGTTCCCACCAGAATGTGGCCGTGACCCAGAGTGATGGCTCTGATGGACGGGTTGTCCTCCAGGAGGAGACCTGCACACACACACACATACAATCACACACACACACACACACAAACATACAATCACACACACACACACACACAATCACACAATCACACACACAAACACAAACACACACACACACACACACACACACACACACACACACACACACACACAGATGTTGTGTTCAGACTTGAGGGTGAGGAGTTTCAGGCTGTAACATCTTTTTCTTGTTGTCAGTGTGCAGATATGGACAGATTACGAAACAGAAGGCAGCCACTCTCTTATTGGTTGCTATTTAATGTCACTGTGGTCATTTCAAGCCTCTTTGTGGTTGTTTTGTGTCTCTTTGTAGTTGTTTTGTGTCTCTTTGTGGTTGTTTTGTGTCTCTTTGTTGTTGTTTTGTGTCGCTAAGTGTTGTTTTGTGTCTCTTTGTGGTTATTTTGTGTCTCTTTGTGGTTGTTTTGTGTCTCTTTGTGGTTGTTTTGTGTCTTTTTGTGGTTGTTTTGTGTCACTACGTGTTGTTTTGTGTCTTTTTGTGGCTGTTTTGTGTCACTACGTGTTGTTTTGTGTCTTTTTGTGGCTGTTTTGTGTCTCTTTGTGGTTGTTTTGTGTCTTTTTGTGGCTGTTTTGTGTCTCTTTGTGGTTGTTTTGTGTCTCTTTGTGGTTGTTTTGTGTCTCTTTGTGGTTGTTTTGTGTCTTTTTGTGGTTGTTTTGTGTCACTACGTGTTGTTTTGTGTCTTTTTGTGGCTGTTTTGTGTCTCTTTGTGGTTGTTTTGTGTCTTTTTGTGGTTGTTTGGTGTCTCTAAGTGGTTGTTTTGTGTCTCTTTGTTGTGGTTTTGTGTCTCTTTGTGGTTGTTTTGTGTCTTTTCGTGGTTGTTTTGTGTCTTTTTGTGGTTGTTTTGTGTCTCTTTGTGGTTGTTTTGTGTCTTTTTGTGGTTGTTTGGTGTCTCTAAGTGGTGGTTTTGTGTCTCTTTGTTGTGGTTTTGTGTCTCTTTGTGGTTGTTTTGTGTCTCTTTGTGGTTGTTTTGTGTCTCTTTGTGGCTGTTTTGTGTCTCTTTGTGGTTGTTTTGTGTCTTTTTGTGGTTGTTTTGTGTCTCTTTGTGGTTGTTTTGTGTCTCTTTGTGGTTGTTTTGTGTCTCTTTGTGGTTATTTTGTGTCTCTTTGTGGTTGTTTTGTGTCTCTTTGTGGTTGTTTTGTGTCTTTTTGTGGTTGTTTTGTGTCACTACGTGTTGTTTTGTGTCTTTTTGTGGCTGTTTTGTGTCACTACGTGTTGTTTTGTGTCTTTTTGTGGCTGTTTTGTGTCTCTTTGTGGTTGTTTTGTGTCTTTTTGTGGCTGTTTTGTGTCTCTTTGTGGTTGTTTTGTGTCTCTTTGTGGTTGTTTTGTGTCTCTTTGTGGTTGTTTTGTGTCTTTTTGTGGTTGTTTTGTGTCACTACGTGTTGTTTTGTGTCTTTTTGTGGCTGTTTTGTGTCTCTTTGTGGTTGTTTTGTGTCTTTTTGTGGTTGTTTGGTGTCTCTAAGTGGTTGTTTTGTGTCTCTTTGTTGTGGTTTTGTGTCTCTTTGTGGTTGTTTTGTGTCTTTTCGTGGTTGTTTTGTGTCTTTTTGTGGTTGTTTTGTGTCTCTTTGTGGTTGTTTTGTGTCTTTTTGTGGTTGTTTGGTGTCTCTAAGTGGTGGTTTTGTGTCTCTTTGTTGTGGTTTTGTGTCTCTTTGTGGTTGTTTTGTGTCTCTTTGTGGTTGTTTTGTGTCTCTTTGTGGCTGTTTTGTGTCTCTTTGTGGTTGTTTTGTGTCTTTTTGTGGTTGTTTTGTGTCTCTTTGTGGTTGTTTTGTGTCTCTTTGTGGTTGTTTTGTGTCTTTTTGTGGTTGTTTTGTGTCCTTTTTGTGGTTGTTTTGTGTCGCTACGTGTTGTTTTGTGTCTTTTGTGGCTGTTTTGTGTCTCTTTGTGGTTGTTTGGTGTCTCTAAGTGGTTGTTTTGTGTCTCTTTGTTGTGGTTTTGTGTCTTTTTGTGGCTGTTTTGTGTCTCTTTGTTGTGGTTTTGTGTCTCTTTGTGGTTGTTTTGTGTCTTTTCGTGGTTGTTTTGTGTCTTTTTGTGGTTGTTTTGTGTCTCTTTGTGGTTGTTTTGTGTCTTTTTGTGGTTGTTTGGTGTCTCTAAGTGGTGGTTTTGTGTCTCTTTGTTGTGGTTTTGTGTCTCTTTGTGGTTGTTTTGTGTCTCTTTGTGGTTGTTTTGTGTCTCTTTGTGGCTGTTTTGTGTCTCTTTGTGGTTGTTTTGTGTCTTTTTGTGGTTGTTTTGTGTCTCTTTGTGGTTGTTTTGTGTCTCTTTGTGGTTGTTTTGTGTCTTTTTGTGGTTGTTTTGTGTCTCTTTGTGGTTGTTTTGTGTCTCTTTGTGGTTGTTTTGTGTCTTTTTGTGGCTGTTTTGTGTCTCTTTGTGGTTGTTTTGTATCTTGTTGTGGTTGTTTTGTGCCCTTGAAGGTATTTTGAGACTCTTTGCGGTTATTTTATGTCTCTTTGCGGTCATTTTTGCCTCTTTATGGTCACTTTGTGTCCTTTTGTGGTTGTTTGCATCTCTCTGTAACAGTTGTGTGTTTCTCTGTGACTGTATTACGTGTCTTTGTGGTTCTTCTGTGTCTCTTTGTCATTGTCCCTGCAGGCATTTTAAGATTCTCTGTGGTTCATTTGGGTCTCTTTTTGTCAGTTTGTGGTCTTTTTCTGGCTTTTCGTGGTTGTTTGTGTCTCTTTGTAATTGGTTAATGTGTCTTTGTGTTGCTATGTGTCTTTTTATGATCATCTTGCTGGTTACTGTCCTGGTTTATTTCGACTAAGTGCTTCCTTCTATAAAACAGACTATACTGACAGAGAAGTGTGTCACTGTGTGTCCACATGATGGCAGTGCTGGACAGCAGAGACTCTACTGTAACTGATAACTTTTACAAATAATCTAAACAATAATACTAAACACAGATTATTCTGCAATAATTCAGTTTAAAACATGGACATACATAAAAGAAAGGTCACTGTTACAAAAGCATCTGTGGCCTATAAAAGCAGAATAAAGGGTAAAACCAAAAATACAAAGAAGTTATTGGAAAATGTTTTCATATTTTTTAATTCAGCTCCAACTAAATTAATTTTTGAGTTCACTAAGAAGCTGCAGACTGAAGCTTTCTCACACCCAGCATACATATTGGAATATATTCTTATATTATACTGTAAATATGTTGAATATGCAGTTAATTTTTCTAATGTTTGCTGTTTATTCAGAACAAATTAAGGTTTTTATTACTGTTATTATTATTTTCATTATTAATATTAATATTATTATTATTATTATTATTATTATTATTAGTAGTAGTAGTAGTATCTGTGTATAGAGGTACCTTTAGAGCCTGGAGACAGCGCTGCTCTCTTGATTGCGTAGGTCTTCAGGCAGCGGTCAAACATGTCGTCCCACAGCTCCACCACACCGTCCTTCCCTCCAGTCACAAAGCCCTGAACAAAAAAGAATTTCACTTACTGATTAAGCAGAGTTAATAATATCTAAAGCTAATCGTTAAGGTTTAAGAACAGATCAGAGAGACGAAGCGAGTGTGCCGTTAAATCAGAAAAAAAGTTTAACATCAATTCAGATGAGGTGTCTCTATTTACAAAACAACAACAAAGAGACACAAAACAAACCCCAAGAAGACATAAAAATGACCATAAAGACATAAAACAATTATAGAGAGACACAAATCACCACAAAGACACACAAAATTACAGGAGAAACACAAAACCATCACAAAGAAACATAATGAACACAAAGAGACACAAAATGAGCACAAAAAGACTCAAAATGACCACAAAGACACAAAAAACGATCTAAAAGAGAGAGAAAATGAACACAATGGGAGAAAAAATAACCAGAAAGAGACACACAGGGGCCATAAGATACAGACAATGACCACAAAGACACAACATAACCACAAAAAGACATAAAAAATGACCACAAACATACACAAAACAACCACAAAGAGACAGAAAATGACCACAAACATACACAAAACAACCACAAAGAGACAGAAAATGACCACAAACATACACAAAACAACTACAAATGTACAAAATGATCACAAATATACACAAAATTACCAAAAACAGACAGAAACCATCACAGAAAGACACAAAAACCACAGAGACCACAGAGACACACAAAATGACGACAATGACACAAAAAATAGCCACAAAGAGACACAATGACCATAAGATACAGAAAATTACCACAAAGACACACAAAACAACCTACAAAGACACATAGCATGATCACAAAGAGACAAAAAATGACCACAAAAGGCAAAAAATGACCACAGAGACACACAAAATGACCACAATGAGACAAAAAGTAACCAGAAAGAGACACACAATGACCACAAACATACACAAAACAACTACAAATGTACAAATCGACCATAAAAATAAACAAAATTACCAAAAACAGACAGAAACCATCACAGAAAGACACAAAAACCACAGAGACCACAGAGACACACAAAATGACGACAATGACACAAAAAATAGCCACAAAGAGACACAAAATGACCATAAGATACATAAAATGACCACAGAGACACACAAAATGACCACAATGAGAGAAAAAATAACCAGAAAGAGACACACAATGACCACAAACATACACAAAACAACTACAAATGTACAAAATGATCACAAATATACACAAAATTACCAAAAACAGACAGAAACCATCACAGAAAGACACAAAACAATCATAAGGATTCAAAACAACCATTAGAAAGAGATAAAGGGACCACAGAAAGACACAAAAGGACCACAAAGAGGCACCAAAAGACGACCACACATCCTTTCCACCCATCTCAAAGCCCTTACAACAAAGTACTGCACTCATTGATTACACACTCATCAATGCCTGAAGGATCAGTGTGAGTCATGAATTCAGTAAAACAGAACATCACTTCAGATTTCCGTCTCGGCGTCGTGTGCGGTCGTCCTTCAGCAGGTTTTCATCCTCGTCCTCCCACTCAGCCTGAGATCATCTGTTTGACGTTTCTGTCTCTGAGCGTCTCACAGCTGACGTTCGTCTGTTTTCACAGCATCCAGACGCTTTAAACCCCAAACCCGACGGCAGGTTTTAAAGCTATCTTTAAAAAACAAGAGGCGTCAATATGACACCACTTAACAGGCAGAAACTGTAAAAACAGGACGGTCCTTGAACTCATCATCTGTGCTTAAAGTTGTGATGTTTCTTAAAATCACTTTATTCGACGTCTCATTTAAAAAAAAACACCACAAATTACCTTTTTGCTCAAACTGGATTCTGTAAAAAGTAAAAAATTCTGTGCTCTCTGGTGCAACTGTGAGGCCATGATTAAACAGGCTACAACCAACAATCACACCACAAAAAATCAGGGACTTTTTCACTGAACTGGGCTGAACTGCAGGCAGTGTTTGCACCCAGCAGGAAATGTGGCAGGAAAAATGTTTAGAAACTCTACTTTCTGAACATTTTCTAGTTGAAACTTCTCAAATGTGATGATCTAATGAGACTAATTGAGGCTTTTCTTTGTCAAATCAGTTTGGAAACTCATTTTGGGGTTTAATTGTGGACACATTTCACCGTTTTATGTTGTTTTATAGACAAAGCAACTGGAGATCAGCATTTTTTGCAGCCCCGACTTTAACATTTGTGTTCAATATTTGTTGAATTCTAAAGGTATAATACTGCACAAAGGATAGTTCTCTGTATTTCTTCAAGGTTGTTCTGTTTCCATTGAGGTGCGGGACTTTATATTGCAGTGATAAATGAGTAATAATGTGACGGAAGCAAAGAAAATGATCAGAAACTCTACTTTTTGAATGTTTGCAAACATTTTCTAGGTAAATCTTCTCAAATGTGATGATTTTCTGAAACAAATTGAGGTTTTTCTTTGTCAAATTAGCTTCTAAATTAAAGGTTTTGAACTCTGGAGCTGTATTATGGACACATTTCATGATTTTACGTCATTTTAAAGACAAAGACAACAAAAATAAGCATTTATTGCAGCTCTGACCTTAACATTTGTGGTCTAGATTTATGGCATTGTAACTGTGTCCTACTGCGCAGAAGACGTTTCTGAGTTTTCTCTCCTCCTAGTCATGGTTGTTCTGTTTCCATAGAGATGCAGAACTTTCTATTCAATTCAACTTTATTTATATATTTACAACATATGTCCTCACATAGTGCTAAACATTGTAAGACAGAACAGAAATTTTGTGTGTAAATCTATCGTTAAAAGACAACTAAAATCAAATTAATTTCATGTAGTGAACAGTTGTTTTGGGTTAACATACTAAAGATCGATTTATGGTATTTACATCTGTACTACAATGAGTACAGGGCTCCAGACTGGCAAAACAGGAAACAGAAAACCCAACAATCCAAAGTTGTTTTTGGATTCCCTATGAGCAGCAATCAGCGACGGTGGGAAGGAACCAAAAACCCCCTACGGTAGGGAAGGGGGAAAAAAACCTCCAACAGAACCAGGCTCAGGGAGGGAGGACATCTGCCTCGACCGGCTGGGTTGGGAGTGGGGATGACAGGGGAGGAAGGGAGAGAGGGATAGCAGGGGAGGTTGGGGTGGGGATGGGAGGACGGCAGGTGGTGACGCCAGCAAAAACGTTATAGGTCCAAAGACGCCTGGAGTTCAAGCACTGGCAGAAAATTGATTTCTTTACATTTTCTGGCTTTTTTTTTTTAAAGATAACATGCTTTCACAGGACTAAAGATGAGTCTGGGCATCAGGTGTAAATGTAGACCAACTAAAAACAAGAGGCACCTGGCTGCAGACCTCCACTGTGAGGACAGGAAATGCACGGGATGCATTACAAAATAAAATCGCGTAGGCGCTTCCGGTGGAATAAATTTTCACGCTAATGCATTAGCAATACAACGTAAAATCTACTAGAAAACTGTCTATAGTATATATCGTTTTAATTTATATATTAAACTTGTGATTATTTTGAGAATGAGCCCCATTGTGAGTTTTATGCCTGCTAACAGAAAAATCCTTAAATGTTATTTTTAATGCACAGGTACAGTCATAAGAATAGAACAAAGACGTACTACAGGTAATGAAGACAACATAATAATTACTAATATAATGACAAAGTCGGCGACCGGGGACATTAAATAACAAAAGTGTGACCGTTAGATTCCCGTAAAACTACTTCTATCCTGCTACAGAACCGTCAGAGCCAACGGCAGATTTCAGAAAGTCTATCCGAGCTAAGGCTGCTGTCAGCGGGGAGCTGTGAGCGCTGACCGCCCGGTAGTAGCTGTCTAACGGGGACACTCACATCTAAGAAACCGTTGGAGTAAATTTTTAAGCAGAATTTATCCTGATAAATTGACCACAGATTTGATGTTTATACAACCACTTTATTGCCACAAATAATCTTAAAACTAAATTTTGTGTCACATCATGGTCGTACCGTGGACAAGTAGGAATACTGAGAAACAGCCACGACCACTCGTTAAATGGCTGCTTCTTCGTTTGATTTAATTAGCGGTTAGCAAACCAACTTCACATGCGTCACCGCCACCTACCGGACTGGACGCTTTAAATGTCCTTTCCTTTTTTTACCCGTTACTTCCTGTCCTCACAGTGGAGGTCTGCAGCCAGGTACTCAGACGTAGAAAAGGAGAATCAAACTATTGAGAAAACAGTCGAAAACAAGCGACGGGGTGTGGATCTGAAACCCAGACTGCTGCTCGTCTGTAAATCCTGTTACATAAAGAAAGAGAGTCCTGAAGTGAATGAAGGAAGGTGAGCAGAGAGGAAGAGGAGGGCAGATGGAGGAAGAACAACACTGGAGGTCTGCTGCTCGTCTGCTCACAGCTACATTTAGACTTCAGGCGTTTCGCCAATGTGACTGTTCAACATGAGTGGGTTCAAACACACAAACACACTGATAGTTGCATCTTTGTGAGGACCCTCATTGTCTAAATGCATTCCTGAACACAATAACAAAACGCAACAAAAAACTACAGAAATGTCCTCACAAAGCAGTGATCTCCTCATGATGATAATTTGAAACTAAAATTTGTGAGTAAATCTATCGTTAAAACACAACTAAAATCAAATTAATTTCATGTAGTGAACAGTTGTATTGGGTTAACATACTAAAGATCGATTTATGGTATTTACATCTTTACTACAATGAGTACAGGGCTCCAGACTGGCAAAAAATAATCACAAACTACACAAAAACAAAATTACAAATAGACACAAAACAACCACAGCAAAACAACCAAAAAGAGACGCACAAAACTACAAAAAGACACAGAATAACGAAAAATAGATACAAACAATCAAACAAAACGACCACAGGAGACACAAACTATTTGAAAAAACACAAGAAAGCCACTAAAGGACACAAACAAATAAAAAGAAACATCAACTGACTACAAAGAGACACAAAACAAACAACAAAAAACACAAAAAAACAACAGAGATTCACACAATTACAACAAAAAAAAAGGTGCACACATGCAAAAATTTACAAAAAAACACACGTCAGAAAAGAGACACAAACCAAATGCAAAGAACAGAAGCAAATATAAACACACAAAACAATCATAAAAAAAACTAAAAAGAGAGGCGCACAAATACAAAGGAACACAAAAGAACTACAAAGAGACACAGTTACAAAGAAACAAAAGAACTACAAAGAGACACAATTACAAAGAAACAAAAGAACTACATAGAGACACAAATACAAAGAAACAAAAGAACTACAAAGAGACACAGTTACAAAGAAACAAAAGAACTACAAAGAGACACAATTACAAAGAAACAAAAGAACTACATAGAGACACAAATACAAAGAAACAAAAGAACTACAAAGAGACAACAACAAATACAAAGAAACAAAAGGACTACAAACAGACACTAATTGACTAGAGCAAAGAAACATTAAACGACTGCAAAAAGACACAAAATAACCACAAAACAACAACACAGAGATGCAAAAGACTCTGCAAAAAAACTGCAAGACACAGCTGGAGACTCAAAACATCGTGTTGTAATCTATCTACTGTTGTACCAGAGCCCACAGATACACAACTTCAACATCCTTCAGCAGTGAAGTCTGCAAGACAAAACCCAGGGCAAAGAAAGTCTGAGATCACTGCTGCTTGTTGCTTCCCTCAAACAGCTGGTTGAAGGTCTGTTTCAAACTGTCCTCACTGATTCTGGCCCTCACAAAGACAGAATAAACACTCTCACTGAGCTGACAGAACGCAAAGGTTGGTTAGTGGGAGGAGGATCGTCTGGAGAAGCAGTCGCACTGTTTAATCAACACCTGTTACCCTCGAACACTCTAACAGCACTCACATTATGAGAAACATGGAAAAAGGTGGCAGCTGACATGAAGCTGAATTTCATTTAACACTGGTGAAGATGGTGGAAAGTCAGCGCAATCAGGACGGCTTAAAAGCGTGAGGTGTAAAACAAAAGCTGTGAGAATACTAAAACCATTGTTCTAGTCTCCATTTTAATTCGATGGCCCTCACTGCTTCCAGGTGAACCCTTCAGAATGAGCAGCTGCCTCACAGTCCACCAGGTTTATTTACTTTCTACAGCTGCTTCTGCAAGAGTGAACACGAGAGCCTTCATGCGCTACCAACACACAGTGGGTTACTTTTATTTTTGATGCCAGTGTCACCAAAACTATAGAGACTTCCTTAGTGTTAGCATGTTGCTAACTGCTAACATTACCACTAGCTTTGATGTTATGTCCACAGGTCAGAGCTCTGTGGAAACTTTAATTTGAAACTATAAAAACAAGGACTGGCTGTATTACCGTGTTTTCATGTCGCCTGTTGTGCTTCAGTTCAACCTAAATTGAGTTACTGTTTCCATCTGTTAGCTTCTCTCCTGCTCTCTGTGCTCATAAATACTGTGTTTTAATACAGCTGATTTTCCAAAAAAGCTGTTTTCATTTGCATATTTATCTGTTTCTGCTGTCAGACACCAAAACGAGTATGAAATAGTGACTGAAATGCAACTTAAAAAGACTTTGTGTCAACCTGCAGTCACTTCCAGCTCTGCACTGCAAAAACTCAACATCTTACCAAGTTTATTCGTCTTATTTTTAGTCACATTGTCTCAACCCACTTGATTTAAGATAAATTCACTTTACAAGTAACATTTCAGCAACATGGAGGGACGTGTTTTAAGACAACGCATCTTAAATATCTTGTTAAGTCAAACAATCTTGAAATGATCTTGTTTTAGTTGTATTTTACAAGAAACAAGGTTCATTTCATTTCATACATGTTTCAAGCTGAGCTGTTGTTTGCATGAGATAAATTATCTGGATTGAAGAAATAAAGTAAATGCATTTTATTGGAAAATCACCAATTCATATCAGAAAACAGCTGCATGTGTAAAATGTGTAAAAAAAGAAAAAGCAAATGTCTGCTTTTGAGTTAAAACTCCTCCTTTTGGGTGTAGCTGGCTTCACCTAAAACACAACACCTTCAAATGCTGTCAAACACCACTAAATATTAGGATTTCTAGCCAACTGTGAGAAGACATTATATCTCAGAATGCTTCAATTAATCTGTGTGATCTTATTTCAAGTACAAGATGGTCTTAAATCTAGAGAAGAGCCACGATAATACAACTAAAATAAGTTGAACACATCTCAAATTAAGAAGTTGACATTAAACTTATTAAAGCTAAAATCTATTTAATTCTTTATCATGTCTGGTTTATTCTAAGACACCTCAGCTTGACAATGCTGCTAAAATATAGCTTAAAATAAGTTTTCCCTGCTAATTTCAAGACCTCAATATTCTAAATATCATGTCTTATTTCAAGAAATTTGACCAAGCAAATGTTCACTTGTTCTATTGGCAGATTTTTTCACTTTTTTCAAAGTAAAAGTGCCTTGAAATAAGTTTTTTTCTTGTTTTGGGAGGGGCATTTTTTCCAGTGTATAACTAGAATACTGATTTTATAACCGCAACGTCAACTGACAAACTCACCAAACACGGGTTAAAAACAAGAACTGTGCTGAAAATACATCCATATTTCAATGTTAAATGATCACTCAGAGAGAAAGTCAGAAATGCTAGAAAGTCTGGGTTTCACACACTCAGAGACTGGAGCAGAGAGAGTCTTCTTCCTTAAGAAGCTGGGGACAGCAGCATCGGTCAGCTGCATTTAAAGATACAGACACTGAAACAGCCTATTTAGCACAAAACTAAACCAGGAGCTTTGCAGTCATGGAGAAACGAACCATCTTTGTGGTATTTTGAGGTGAAGAATTGAAAAACACATTTTAGGAACATGTGAGATTTTCATTAACTTTTGTTCATTAACATGTTGAATGTGAATTTCTCTAATTACTGGTCGATCTACTGTGAATCGTCTGATCTTCTTTTTAGTAAAACCACGGACACAAGAATGTAAAAATACTCAACTGTCACTCCATACTTCCTTTAAAGACAGATTAAAGTCCTCATCCTCACCTTGTCCAGAGAAAACATGGCGAACACCGGTCCATCGTGGGCCTTCACTGTTTTCAGCAGCAGCGGTTCCTTCCAGATGTAAACGTCTCCGGTGGCGGCTCCAGAAAACACCAGCGCCTCAGTGCGACCGTAACACACCGACATCATGGTCTCCGGCCGGCCGACGCTCCTGAACGCACCACGCCTGAAGGTCAGACCGCCACCTGGAGGACATTAGCAATTAGAGTTTTCTCAAAACAGTTGAATTCTGGGAAATGAACTCAATCTTTCTTGGGTTTCTAAAGCAAAGTATCACATTGTGACTACTCCTGTAAAGTAGTACTGACTGATAAATCATATTTTTATTGTCATTGTGATGTGATCATGTGCTACAAAAACATTGCAAAAGACTGCCTGAACCACAAATAATAAGAAAAATGATTATATTCTCACTCAACAGGAGAATATTTGACTATTTTGTCAGAGTCCTGGCTACACGGAGCATAGACTGTCCTGTGTCTCTAAAAGTGACCATGCATAACCTCAATTATGCATAACTTTAATAATAATAATAACAATATGCTTATTTGTATGTAAGTTACAAGTGGTTTACAATAGAACAAATAGCAAATTAGACAAATCATGACAGAAAAATTCAGACAAATATGGTTCTATTTATGCAATTTAACAAAATAAACAGTTAAATGAGGTCAAGACATGTTTTTATTTTTAGCTTTTAGCTTTAAAACAATTTAAACGGGTTAGTTATGTGAAACTTGTCATGAATGAGGAAATTAGCTGTAGAGACTAGAACTGTTTTCGTACCGGGCTGTTAACACGTTTATTTCTGCTGTAAAGTTGGACCCTTTAACATGGGGGTCTATGGGGACTGACTCACTTTGAAGGCAGCCTCTAGTGGACACATGTGGAACTGCAGCGTTTGGCAGCTCTTGTAAAATAGATTTATTATCTCAATGAAACTTTTCCTGATTAAATAAAGTTTGAATAGAGAAACTACCATCATTAGAAAACAGATTAAGCTACAGTAGAGCCCTGTTATTATCATACCCTTTGTGCAAAGCAAAACTATGACTATATCCGGGCTATTCTAATATGCGGGCTTCAAAATGGCGGCGATATCAGAGCAATTATAGCATTTGTGTTGATCTATAGGCCTATGAGACTTGTTTCAGTCATCAATTTGTTAATTTGAATGGGCATAGAACTACATTAAAGTTGCTTGAAAAAAGAAAACAAGTGTTTAATACTATATTTATTACAAAATAATGTGTGATAATTAATCGGTTGCTTGCTATACCGTGACTGGGTATGATATTATCTATTCCTGGGACCAAATTTTGTGCATTTGCCTATGACTATACCCGGGCTTATGACATTATCCTATGACTATAAACGGGTATATTTACTATAATACATAAGAAATGGTTTTGGATTTCAAAATTCTATGACTATATGCGGGCTATTCCAATAAGCGGTATGATATTAAGTGGGCTCTACTGTATTAGCAGGTTACTTCTGGAGGATTTTTTTGACTATAACGTCTAAGCCAGTGGTTCCCAACTGTTGGGTCGGAACCCAAAAGTGTGTCGCGAAGCCATTTTTAGTGGGTCGCAGACGCATGTCCCCCCAAAAAGTAGTGGTATAAAGTCTTTTATTTTAAAGGAAGTGTTTCTTATGACACAGTTTGCTTTCAGTAGCAGGATATTTAGTGGTGGTGACACCAGCAGTTGCCCACTATTAACCTCTAGATTTGGCTCTGCTAGCTTATTGGAGAAATTATGCCTAAAGACGTGCCAAAAATAAACCAAAATATGTTCAGAATCTGTCAAAATTGGCCAAAACAGACCCAAAAACTTAGTAAAAACGTCCAAATATACCAAAATGAGCAAAAAATAAGCCAAAATTTTCCTGTGTTGTATCAAAATGTGTTGAGACTACACCCAAATAAACATTAATTTGTTAACAGGAACAGCAAACTTCAAAAATTTGAATCGCGACATAGTGGGTCCTGAGGCTGGACCAGTTGAGAACCACTGGTCTAAGCTGACTTAAGGATCTTTATTCATGAACGGCAACAAAGACAAGGTTTAAAAGGGTAAATACTGTATGTGTATCCTGTGTATATTCATATGAGGCTCAGTTATGACTCAGAGAAGGTGTGCAAATCTTGACACAAACTGCAGCAATCAGGCAGACGACCACAAATAACTGTTGTTTCTCTTTCGGCGGCAACTCTTACATCAAACTTTGCAAACCTCTAAAGGTCTAAATGTCAGTTACACACAGGATTCAGTTCACTCAAGCATAGTTTCTTTTGGTATTGTGGATGTTGCACCAGTAAAAGGTCAGTAAAGGGACAAAATGATGGTGAGAAACTCCAGGAAACAGTAAATCCCGCCTGTTGTTTTACCTGCGTGCTGCCAGAACTTGATGTGTTTGATTCCCACGGTGACCAGCTTGTCCATCAGCAGCGGGTTACACTTCACCACAAAGATCTTCTCCTTGTGACCCCTGAAATAAGACAGACACAGTAAAAGTATCTGCAGGGAAAACACATGAAACAGGTCCCAAACAACAAATAATGACAGTGTTTTCATATAAAAGACAGTAGATGTTAAATGCTGCTCTCTTAAATTGTATTTAAGGTATTAATGCATTAACTTCTGAACCCTGAAACCCTTTTTATCATTGAAAAAAACACCAAAATAACACAATTTATCAGAGCAAGAATGAATTTTGATCTTTCTAATGGTCCCAGTCATGTGCAGTTCTGTCAGGAAAATGAAAACAATTTCATACATCATTAAAATCAATTTATTCTACATATCTCATTTTAAATTTACTCAGAAACCGCTTGGGGTTAAAGTGTAAATAACATTATTGTTGTAGCTGGTAAAGGCAGAGCTAATTTGAGCTACTTTATATGCAGCCTGGTGGCAGAATCTCATATATCATAGAAGATATATTCTGTAATATTAATCTGCAGAGAGACTAAAGCTTTCAAATAAACTCTGTGGACTTAAAAAGAACAATATTTCATTCTGAACGTATACAGAGACGAAGTGTAAGGCAGCAGAAGATGGAATTAAAGTTTAAGTCTCTTTAAAGTGAATAAAATATGACCTTTCACTTGTAGCCTGTGGGTTTTGGTAGCAGTTGCAGCATCGGCAGGAGTTAAATTGGGATTTGAAACATGATGGGAGTCTGTGGTTTCAGGGTTGCTGTTATGTTGGACCCAAAAGCCAGCGTTATTAACTAAGTGCCGCCGAATAACTAAAGCACAAAAGGTTAATTAAAAAGCACTGAGAGCAGGTAAAGGTTAGCCAAAAGCCTTCAGAATGGTAATAAAAGCAGGAGGAACAAAGCGCGAAGCACAAGAGCACAGGGAAAACTCAGGCAGGTAAGAAGAATAACTGAAGAAAAGGGGATAAAACAGCGGCTGAATACACAAGAGAGGCAAAGTTAACAACACAGAGGTGGAAACCAATCAGACAGTAACAAGGCTGGGGAAAAAACTCAAGGGCGGAAAGTAAAACAAACCTTGACACACAATGACGGAGAATGTAAATAAGAAAAAACACAGGAAACCTACAAATTATTTTTGGTGGCGGACGGAACAAACTGGTCCAACATAATGCAAACAGCAAAGTCTGACTTATTAAACATTTACTGAACTTTTTTTTTTTGTGTCTGCATTTATACTCATCGTTTAACACCATAGAAGGGGGTCAACTTTAATGAGATCAATGCATATTTTAGTCTTGCAGCAAAATATATTAATATTTAGTGCGTGTGCGTGACCATCACCGGCCCCCCTGGAGGCTAAGCTATCATTCTTTATTGAATTTTTCTATCATGAGCCAGAGGGGGCAGTGCAAATGAAGGACAGGGCAAGACAAGACAAGACGAACAGGGAGGGTAGAGACGGGCAGTGCTATTTGAATCCTATAAGAGTGCTGTAAAATGCTGCGTCATTCCCAACAACCGATCCCACATCTGAAAATTGGGAACAAATAATCAACACAGAAACGAATTGGAGACCAGAAGTCCTGACAGAATACATGGTTAGGACGCCAGAAGACAGGAGTGAGAGAGATAAAGGGCGTGAGTTTAGTGCAAAGTCTGAAGAGTGACTCCGCACAATCAGGCGGGTCCCATCAGCTCTCAGAAAGGGGACTCGACAGGAGTTGGTAAGCCCTGAACAAACATGCATGTGTGATGGACACCGAAGCCCAGAGCGACTACCACGAGTCAGCAGGACCAGGCCGGCCAAGTGCCCCCACACTCCGGGCAGGGGGAGCACCAGGAGGCATCCCCCAGAAGACCACCCGGGCCACAGACAAGCACGCGGACCCAGAGACCAAGAGGAGGCAGCAACCGACACCCCCAGGGCGCCAAGGACAAGACCGGAGGGCACAGGGCATGGGGGCCCACCCGCCACCCAACGCTCATCCCCAACCACCCCACCCCAGGGGAGGCAGGAGGCAGGGAGGCATTTACCAAACATTTAACCAGTTTCCAACTAACTGACACTGTGTAAATAAAGTTGTCATTGTGGCTTTTGTCCAATTGAACCCCTGAGCTTTAAAGCAGCAGCAAAAGTCGACCTTTTAAAAGAAAAAGCAGTTGTAACAGCAGCAGCTTTACCGTATAAGAAAGACACACACTCTTTGTTAGACAGTCTATGGTTCTTACAGTAGCACAGTAGTAGTATTAGTTGTAGTTTTTACAGTACCGTGCAGTCGCAAGCTTCTCTCCTCTCTTCCAGTCCCAGACGACGATTGAATGTCCGTCATCGATTCCAACAGAAACCAAACTCTTACCATCAGCTGAGAGGAAACACAAAGAAAAAAATATATTCAACAGGTTTTACTTTTTAACATAGAAGGCATCGAGCAAATCTAAATGTAAACTACATGTAGTTGTGCTAACAACACTGATGAACTATTCTGATAATCGATTAATCAGTTGGAGTGGCTCTCACCAAGTTTACAAGGTCACAACGCTCACTAAGGGTAACTTAGCTTGTGTAGGCTAACATAGCAATAGCTAATAATGTTAGCTGGGCGCTCCTGATAGCATTAACAGGCTACTGAAATTACCATTCAGTCGCTTTTTAAAGAAAAAAGTCAAAATTCTTCTTAAAAATAAGCATTTTCTGATTTCACAAAGTTCACAAAGTTTACAAAGGCTAAATTTACCTGTTTAGGCTAACAGAGAAATAGCTCATCCTATAAATTTGGTGCTGCTAAAAATGCTAGCAAGCTAGCAACACTGCAGTTCAGTCTGACTTTTTAAAGAAAAACATGTTTAAATTCCAGTTTCATGTGAAAATGTGAATATTTTCAGATTTCCCAAAGTTCCCAAAGTTTACAAGGCACAAAGTTCACAACAGCTAACCTAGCTTGTTTAGGCTAACGTAGTAATAGCTAATAATGTTAGCTGGGTGCTCTTGGTAGCATTAGCAGGCTACTGACATGACCATTCAGTGTCACTTTTTAAAGAAAAAGTCTAAATTCTTTGATTGCAGCTTCTGAGTAAGTATCTTCTGATTTCACAAAGTTCACAAGGTTTACAGGCACAAAGTTTACAAAAGCAAACTTAGCTTGTTTAGGCTAACATAGTGATAGATAATAATGCCAGCTGGGTGCTGCTGATAATATTAGCAAACTATCAATATTTTAGGAAAAGAAGTCTAAGTTCTGGGATTCCAGCTCCACAAATGTGAATATTTTCTGATTCACAAAGTTCATACAGGCTAACTTAGCTTGTTTAGGCTAGCATAGAAAGAGCTCATAATGGTAGCTGGGTGCGGCTAATAATGTTAGCAGGTGACCAACTTGACCGTTAAGAGTCACTTTAATTAATTCTCTGATTCCAGCTTCTTAAATGTGAATCATTTTTGGTTTTGCAACAATTTAAAGGTTGTCAAAAGGTTCACAAAAGCTAACTTAGCATGTTTGAGCTAACCTGCCTTGTGTAGGCTAATGTAGGATCAGCTCAAAATGTGAGCTGGGTGCTGCTGGTAATGTTAGCTGGCTATCAATATGACCATTCAATGTGATTTTTTAGGAAAAGAGGTCTAAATTCCATGCTTCCAGCTTCTCTGATTTCACAAAGTTCACACAGGCTAGCTTAGCTTGCTTAGGCTAATGTAGAGAGGGCTCATAATGTGAGGTGGGCACTACTGATAACATTAGCAGGCTACCAACATTAATGTTTAGTGTCACTTTTTAAAAACAAGTCTAAATCCTCTGATAACACCTTCTTAAATGTGAGTATTTTCTGATTTCACATAGTTTAAAAGGTCACAAGGTTCACAAAGGCTAATTTAGCATGTTTAGGCTAACATAGTAAGAGCTCATAATGTGAGCTGGGTGCTGCTGATAACAACAGCAGGCTAATAACATTTCTGTTGATTGTCTGAATTCTCTAATTACAACTTCCTAAATGTGAATATTTTCTGATTGCACAAAGTTTATAAGGTCATAAAGTTCACAGAGGCTAATTTAGCTTGTTTAGGCTAACACAGAATTCTGATTTTGCTGCTGATAATTTTAGCAGGCTACTAACATTTCAGTTCAGTGTGACTTTTTAAAGAAAAAGACGTATAAATTCTCTGATTCCAGCTTCTTAAATGCGAATACTGTTCTGTTTTCACCAAGTTCACAAGATTAGCACTGGCTACCTTAGCCTGTTTAGGCTAACGTGGAAGCATCTCATAATGTGAGCTGGGTGCTGCTGCAAAGTCATGGGTAATTTCACAACACCACATCGTTCATTTTAAATGCATAAAGCTACACTTGTGTTACTTGTAATGTTAATAGTTTTTCATGCATGTATTACACATAGCCGATTTAATATTTGCATTTTTTTCATATATCAGGCAGCTGCAGTAGCAATGCTCGACACAACTCTTACACAATATTATGCTAAATAACTGTAACATCTTTTTTATTAGTAGGAGCTCTCTGCTAGGAGAGATTAAAAGAGGTAATATTGAAATAGAATCATTTCTGTAGCATTGAGACTCGTAGAATTTCATTGGTGTTGGTAAAGACTATTGAATTTCTGGTACGGTCTCATAGATTTCATGTGGTTTAACAGGTGTGGAGGGATTTCAGTTTGGTACCTGAGAAGTCCAGAGCACAAACTCCTCTCTGATGAAACCCCTTCAGCAAAGACAGACATTTCAGAGTCTGGATGTCCCACACATGGATGGCCGGATCCCTCCCGACCTGCAAACACAACACTCACATCAGCTGCTTCCAAATCATGCAGATGTAAACCTCTGTGTAGCTTCTGATCCGATGTTATTGAGCTGTTTCAGTGTTCATTGGGGTACTGAACTAAACACATCCACAGATACGTATCAGTGCAGATTCAGGCAGCAATCAGTCATGTTAGTTTTTCATTACTCCGTGGGGTTTGCTGCGCGACAGACGTTTGTTCCCAGATTTTAGCCTTCAGGGCAGCGACATAAGCTCCATATATGAACACATCAGTGCACGTTGACAGCCTGACGGCAAGAAAAACACAATCACAGCAACGATCGCTGGGAGCAAGAGGGAGGCGAAACTCAGTGAGCGGTGGAGAAGCAGCAACACCAGAGTATGAAAGTACTCCACAAGAAGCAAAGTCTGTGCAGTGAATATCCTCAAAATATGTTTACAACCAGAAAATATCCCCTGTCAAAGCTGCACAGTATTACAGGGTGATTACGAACGTATGGATTCAAGTGGAGGCAGAATGTTATTGCTGTATGTAATCTATAAGATGAGATAATCCTTAGCAGGGAAATTTGTGGGGACGGTGCAAAAACGTTGGGAACATCAGTAAAAACATAATCAATAAATGAGAGTAGTGTTGATACTGTTAAGATACTTCGACATGTAGAAAATCTAGATATCATCCATCCCTGTAGATGTGGAAAATAACAATATTGTAAAGGGTTATTCTATAAATAGAAGAACACAGAGCAGAACATACTGATATTACACAGATTCTTCTATAGTCCCTAGAAAAAGTTTTCACCTCCCTTAGGATTGTTCCTCTTTTATTGCTTTTTAACACTGAATCACGGTCAGTGTGTTTTGATTTTACATATAAAATAGATTGTCCTTCAGGATTATCCTACACTTTGCAGCATTAATTTTACCATCTATCTTTTCAAGCTTTCCTGAACTTTCTGCTGAGAAACATCCACACATCATGATGCTGCCACCACCATGCTTTTCATCATGATGCTGCCACCACCATGCTTCACGTCATGATGCCGCCACCACCATGCTTCACATCATGATGCTACCACCACCATGCTTCACGTCATGATGCCACCACCACCATGCTTCACATCATGATGCTACCACCACCATGCTTCACGTCATGATGCTGCCACCACCATGTTTCACATCATGATGCTACCACCACCATGCTTCACGTCATGATGATGCCACCACCATGCTTCACGTCATGATGCTGCCATTACCATGTCCCACATCATGATGCTGCCACCACCATGCTTTTTCATCATGATGCTGCCACCACCATGCTTCACGTCATGATGCCGCCACCACCATGCTTCACATCATGATGCTGCCACCACCATGCTTTTCATCATGATGCCGCCACCACCATGCTTCACATCATGATGCTGTCACCACCATGCTCCATGTCATGATGATGCCACCACAATGCTCCATGTCATGATGATGCCACCACCATGCTTCACGTCATGATGCTGCCACCACCATGCTCCATCTCATGATGATGCCACCACCATGCTTCACGTCATGATGCTGCCACCACCATGCTCCATCTCATGATGATGCCACCACCATGCTTCACGTCATGATGCTGCCACTACCATGTCCCACATCATGATGCTGCCACCACCATGCTTCACATCATGATGCTGCCACCACCATGCTTCACGTCATGATGCTGCCACCACCATGCTTCACATCATGATGCTGCCACTACCATGTCCCACATCATGATGATGCCACCACCATGCTTCACGTCATGATGCTGCCACCACCATGCTTCACGTCATGATGCTGCCACCACCATGCTTCACATCATGATGCTGCCACCACCATGCTTTTTCATCATGATGCTGCCACCACCATGCTTTTTCATCATGATGCTGCCACGATCATGCTTCATTACAGTGGGGATGGTGTATTTGTGATGAACTGCAGTGTTTGGTGTCCACCGAACATCTGATGGCCAAAAACTGTATTTTGGTCTCATCAGACCATAGAACCTTCTTCCAGTTCCAGTCTCCCACATGTCATACGGTCAACTCTAGTCCAGATTTATAATGAGCTTGTTTTTAATGGTGACTTTGTCTTTATCACTCTACGATAAATTCTAACCGAAAAAGACAAACTAAATAGATTTAATGTTGAAGAGCAACTTCTAAGGGCGGTGAATACTGTAAATGCTGCACCATGTGGCTAAGTTCAGGGTCAAACGTGGGGAACCATTTAAGGATCATGTTGATTATTGCAAAGCGCCTTCCAATCAAAAAGTCACCTGTCCGGTAGCAGCGTAGTCCTTCAGCGGGTGGATGCTGAGGCTCAGGATGTCGTCGTCGTGTCCGAGGTAGAAGCGCTGACTGTGCAGCTGCCGGTTGTAGACGACGCCCACCGCCGCCACGTGGTACAACACCTCCCCACCTTGAGTGTAGAACAGGTTGTTCCTGCAGTCGTAGCCACGGTACCTGAACAAACAGCGTTTTAATGTCAACATCACAACCAGCTGGGCTTTATTCTCCTGTATTATTTCAACCCTATACTACCATATAATATCATGTTTTTTAAATTTACCCGCAAAACTCAGAGCAGCTTCTGGGCATTTCTGAGCTGAATCTTTTGAAATGAGAGCTTGAAGCAGCTTATGACACAGTTTAAACATTCAACATGGCTGACCACAGCTGAAAGCTGTCTTCTTATGGCAGGCCGCATGTGAAATATTTACAACATCAGCAGAGTTTAACGTAAAAGGCTGCTGCATATAATGTTTTACTTCAATTTAGACAGACTTTACACAAATTTTGCACCTTACTGTGTCATTTTACATGTTTTTCAGGTAATTTTGCATCAGTTTGCAGCTAATTTGCTTTGTTATTGCATTAATTGGGTATTTCTCTGTCATTTTACATGTTTCTAAGGAATGTCTGTAGGTGATTCACATTTTTTTGCATTTGTATCTTTATTTTTGTATTAATTTCGCATTTCTTTGTCTCATTTTACATGTTTATTAAGGAATTTTGCGCCTGTTCGTAGCCAGTTTGCACTTTCTTGTATTATTTTAGCATCCTTCTATGTGACTTTGCACGTCTTTGAATTAATTTTACATCAGTTTGTTGCCAGTTTGTGTTTTTCTGTGTTAATTCTGCATCCCTCTGTATCATTTTGAATATCTTTGCTGTAATTTTGCATCTGTTTCCGGTCATTTTTGCTCATTCTGTGGCCCCTGTTTTTGATAACCTGTGTCTTTTACTAACATCGCCATGGTAGTGTTGAGTTTTTGTGGATGCTGCTGTTCTAAACAATGTCTTACTACCTGCTCAGAAGCAGAAAGTGGTAGAGGTGAAGTTGTCCTGAACGCAGCTTTATCGTAAACACTGATGATGAGGAGAGTTACCCGTGAACAAACTGCAGTCGGAGGCCTTGGTCTGGTCCTTTCTGCCTCTTCAGAGATCCGACCTGCTGCTTCTTCTCTCTGCTCTGCTGTCGTAGCTGAGGAAGGTCCTCCTTATACACCTGCACATACAGGTGACACTGACGGTGACGATGATGAAGGTGACATGTTTAGCACATATTACCAGAATCAGAGCGACTAACGCTTTCTAAAGATAACATGTGACGTGCACATTAATGTACATCACGGTTGAATGATGAAGTAGTGAGTCCCTCATACAGGAGAGCACAACTACAACACTGACAAACACAAGACTACTACAAACTACACAACTGTGGAGTCTGTAGTCCTGTTGGGTCATTTTAAGTCTCTTTGTGGTCATTTTGTGTCTCTTTCAGGTCATTTTGAGTCTCTTTGTGGCCATTTTAAGTGTCTCTGTGGTGGTTTTGAGTCTATTTGTGGTCATTTTGTGTGTCTTTGTGGTCATTTTGAGTCTATTTGTGATCATTTTGAGTCTCTTTGTGGTCATTTTAAGTCTCTTTGTGGTCATTTTAAGTCTATCTGTGGTCATTTTGTGTTTCTTTGTGGTCATTTTGAGTCTCTTTCAGGTCATTTTGAGTCTCTTTGTGGCCATTTTAAGTGTCTCTGTGGTGGTTTTGAGTCTATTTGTGGTCATTTTGTGTGTCTTTGTGGTCATTTTGTTTGTCTTTGTGGTCATTAAGTATCTCTGTGGTGGTTTTGTGTCTCTTTGTGGTCATTTTAAGCATATTTGTGGTCATTTTAAGTGTCTCTGTAATGGTTTTGTGTCTCTTTGTGGTCATTTTGTGTCTCTCTGTGGTCATTTTGTGTCTCTCTGTGGTCATTTTGTGTCTCTCTGTGGTCATTTTGTGTATTTTTGTCGTCACTTTGAATCTATTTGTTGTCAATTTGTGTCTCTGTGGTTATTTTATGTCTTTGTGGTCATTTTGAGTCTATTTGTGGTCATTTTGAATATATTTGTGGTCATTTTGAGTCTATTTGTGGTCATTTTGTGTCTATTTGTGGTCATTTTGTTTGTCTTTGTGGTCATTAAGTATCTCTGTGGTGGTTTTGTGTCTCTTTGTGGTCATTTTAAGCATATTTGTGGTCATTTTAAGTGTCTCTGTAATGGTTTTGTGTCTCTTTGTGGTCATTTTGAGTGTCTTTGTGGTCATTTTGTGTCTCTTTGTGGTCATTTTGTGTGTCTTTGTGGTCATTTTGTGTCTCTTTGTGGTCATTTTGTGTGTCTTTGTGGTCATTTTGTTTGTCTTTGTGGTCATTTTGAGTGTCTTTGTGGTCATTTTGTGTCTCTTTGTGGTCATTTTGTGTGTCTTTGTGGTCATTTTGTTTGTCTTTGTGGTCATTTTGAGTGTCTTTGTGGTCATTTTGTGTCTCTTTGTGGTCATTTTGTGTGTCTTTGTGGTCATTTTGTGTCTCTTTGTGGTCATTTTGTGTGTCTTTGTGGTCATTAAGTATCTCTGTGGTGGTTTTGTGTCTCTTTGTGGTCATTTTAAGCATATTTGTGGTCATTTTAAGTGTCTCTGTAATGGTTTTGTGTCTCTTTGTGGTCATTTTGAGTGTCTTTGTGGTCATTTTGTGTCTATTTGTGGTCATTTTGTGTCTCTCTGTGGTCATTTTGTGTCTCTTTGTGGTCATTTTGTGTCTCTCTGTGGTCATTTTGTGTATTTTTGTCGTCACTTTGAATCTATTTGTTGTCAATTTGTGTCTCTGTGGTTATTTTATGTCTTTGTGGTCATTTTGAGTCTATTTGTGGTCATTTTGAGTCTATTTGTGGTCATTTTGAGTCTATTTGTGGTCATTTTGTGTCTATTTGTGGTCATTTTGAGTCTATTTGTGGTCATTTTGTGTCTCTTTGTTTTCATTTTGTGTCTCATTGTGGTCAAACTGTGTTTTTATCTTCACTCTGTTCTTCTTTATGGCCATTTTGCTTGTGTTTGTTGTCATTTTATTTCTACTTCTAGTCATTCTGTGACTCTCTGTGGTCATTCTTATACCAGTTCTTTGTTGTCTTGTGTTTTGGTGATGAATTTGCATCGTTTTGTGGTCGTTTTGCGTCTTTTTGGGATCATTTTGTCCCTCTTTGTTGCCATTTTGTCTTTTTATGGCCATTTTGTGTCCCTTCATGGTCCTTCTGTGTCTCTTTGTGGTGTTTTTGTGTCTCTTTGCAGCAGTTTTGTGTCTCTCGCAGACAGCAGACCTGTTCAGTAATCCATTTATGTCGACATTATCAGATGTCTACTGCAAACACTAATGCCAAAATGTAAACACAATTTATGCCTGTTGCATAACTGACTGACTCCATGGCAACATGCTGCCTCCTGTTAGCACCTCTTCCTTTTTACACCCTTGAATTTAAATCTCTCACAGCGTGTTTACTCCAAAACACAAGCAGAACAAATAATTATAATACCAGCGAGCGGCAAAATGAATTGATGCCATCTGCTGTCCACACATTCCTCCACTGCTGTGTATCGATTGGAGGCTGACAGCGAGCGCTCTCCACAGTGTTTCCAGCCTCGGCAGAGATACGCCTGCTCATTTTTCATGCAAATTATTCTGCTGAGGTTGAGTCGGCGTGTTTTGAGAGTCTCACAGGGAGCGAGTCGGCTCCCAGGAGGTTCGGGACTGGCAGCGCTCCACTTTCACTCTGCTGCTTCGCGAAAAACTGAATATTTCTGGAGCGTCACGGTGGATCAGCGCTGGGAGTTGCAGAGCGTTTAACTGTGACTGGGATCTACACTGTCTGTTTTCTCCTCGCTGTGTGACATTATGAAACAAAAATCATAGAGAATATCATCTAAAAATACATGTTCTATTCTCCCTGCAGCCCCGATGGATGGAGATGCAAACACTTCATCTCTTTCAACCCTTTAGTTTGATTGGTTATTTTAATTTTTTGATCATATAACAGCTGAAGGTAGCAGTTCTGTGCTTCTGTACCAATGAGATAAACACTAGTAAGTTAAACAGGTTCACCAGTTTGTCATTCTGAGTCTCTTTGTGGCCATTTTGCACCTATTTATGGTCCTTTTCTGTCTCTCTGTGGTCATTTTGTGTGTCTTTGTGGTCATTAAGCATCTTTTTGTGGTCATTTTGTGTCTTTTTGTGGTCATTTTGTGTCTCTTTGTGATCCTTTTCTGTCTATTTGTGTTTTTGTGGTCATTTTGCACCTTTACATGGTCCTTTTCCGTCTCTTTTTAGTCATTTTGTGTGTCTTTGTGGTCATTTCGCACCTTATTATGGTCATTTTGTGTCTTCTTGTGGTCATTTTGGTCACTTTACAATCATTTTGTGTTTGTTTGTGGTCACTGTGTCTTCTTGTGGTATTTCTGTTTCTCTTTATGGTAATTCTGCATCTTTTTATGGCCCTTTTCTGTCTCTTTGTGGTCACTTTGTGTGCCTTAGTGGTTATTCTGCACCTTTTTGTGGTCATTTCTGTCTTTTTGTAGTCATTTTGTGTGTTTTTGTGGTCATTTTGCACCTTTTTATGGCCCTTTTCTGTCTCTTTTTAGTCATTTGGTGTGTCTATGTTGTCATTTTTCTGTCTCTTTTTAGTCATTTTGTGTGATTTTGTGGTCATTCTGTGTTTGTTTGTGGTCACTGTGTCTTCTTGTGGTATTTCTGTTCCCTTTTATGGTAATTTTGCATCTTTTTAAGATCCTTTTCTGTCTCTTTGTGTTCACTTTGTGTGTCTTTGTGGTTATTCTGCACCTTTTCGTGGTCCTTTTCTGTCTTTTTGTAGCCATGTTGTGTGTTTTTGTGGTCATTTTCTGTCTAGTTGTGGCCATTTTGTGCCTTTTTGTGGTCATTTTCTGTCTATTTGTAGTCATTTTGGTCACTTTACAATCATTTTGTGTTTGTTTGTGGTCACTTTGTCTTCTTGTGGTATTTCTGTTTCTCTTTATGGTAATTTTGCATCTTTTTATGGTCATTTTGTGTCTCTGTTGTAATTTTCTGTCTCTCTGTGCTCCTTTGTGTGTTTTTATGGTCATTTTCTGTCTCTTTGTGGTCATTTTGTGCCTCTTTTGGTCATTTTTTTTGTCTTTGTGGTCATTCTATGTTTCTTTGCGGTAAATTTTGTCTTCTTGTGGTATTTTTGTTTCTCTTTACAGCCATTTTACGTCTCTTTGTGATGATTTTGTGTCTCTCTGTGGTCATTTTGTGCATTTTATGGTGGATTTAAAGTCTGCACGGTTCTCTGCGTTTTGCTCACTGAAGGATTATGGGATTAATCCTGAGTGTAGGTTGAGCCAGAGACAGTAAAAATGCTGCAGAATGATGAAAAATGTGTTGCTTGTGACTGATAATGCAATACAAGACTTGGTGACTTGTGTATTTCCTGCAGCTAAAGAGAAACAGTTGCAGGAAATTGCAAAGATAAAGAAAACCTACCAGAACTTTTTGCTTTCCACACAGATGCACTCCCCTACATAATCACCATAATCCTTTCCAAGAAGAGTTACTCAAGTGTTTTCCTGAAAATTCCTTATTTTTTTCATATTATTTTGCAGAAAAACAAAAAGTGGCACAGTTAGTTTTTTCTTCTCTAACAAAATCTAAATGCTTTCTTAATTTTTGTTAGTTTTGCATCATATTTTGGTCTTATTGTTGCGTGGAAATCCATCAAATAGTTGGTATTTTAGTGCTGACAGAGCAAACGAAGGAGGAAAAGAGAAATTTGGCGACGAATGAAAGGAGAAGAGGAAATACAAGCCAGGTTAAAAGAAGGTGGAAGGAGATTAAATAAGAGGAAAAGGGAGAAATGGAGGTAGGAAGTGAAGAGGAAGGAAAGTGAGGGATGAAGGAGTAAATGCAGATGAGGAGGCTGCGTGAGGAAACAATCATTAAGTGATGAGTGTAAACATCCCTCTCCGTCTGAGCTCTATCTACAAACAGCAGATTGTGGCGTTCGCAGGCCGACAGCCAGGCAGCGGCTGGGAGAGGAGATAAGGCGTGTTTCGTCATCGCCATGGCAACAGAGCCCCGCGAGGCTGACGGCAACAAGAGCGAAGAACCTCTGCAGCGGAAGCATCCAGCCGCCCCCCTGCAACCGGCCGAGGCTTCGCTGCCTTGCCCGGAGGCTGCAGGTCGCCGTGGAAACGCCCGGAAAACCCACCTGCCGGTCGTAGTTGATCTGAGTCTCCTGCTCGATGTCGGAGTCGAGCTCCGGGACGTCGGACACGTCGCTGTCCGACTCCTCGCTGTTGGAGTCGCCGTGACCGTCTGAAGGGGAAACAAACAAACGAAGAAGCTCTAAGCTCCAAACCGCTGATTTATTCAATATGGGGGTGAAAACAAACACAAATAATCCAGTCAGTGAGATTTAGTCATGGAGTTCCACAGGGCTCAGTACTGGGACCGATACTTTTTCACTTTATTAGGAAACACAACATAAACTTCTACTTTATGCAGATGAAACCCAGCTATACATTAAAATCCTGTAAAAGAACAATTTACTATTCGTAGAAATACAGATTGTTGATGTGGACATTAAGAGAATTAGGTCGGATTAAAGCATATCAACATATAGATCCATAAATTTACATTATTTTACAGCATTTAAATCAGCCGAAGAAATATTATTTTACAGATATTTGCCATTTTTTGAAAGAATTATTTACATTAAAGACGAAAAACGGCATTTTTTAGCTGTTATTTTAAAGATTCTTTGTTTCGCTAAATTACAGATATTATCTCAAAATAATTACAGGAAAAAGTATTGACATACATCTTGAAAAAAGTGTACTTTTACAAATAATAATGTGTCCTTTTACGACATTTGATGGTAAAATTACACAATTTGATAAAATATCATTATTTTACAGATATTTTTTGAAAAAGGTAGATAATTTGTGAACTACTATTTTACAGATTTTCCCTGTTTAGTTAAATTGCAGAAAATATCGAATAAAATCACAGAAAAAAACATTAATTTACACATTGACTTTAAAAAACAACAAATGCATAAATCTGCAAATCTGTAATTTATTCTTTTTGATTTGACTGTAATATCAGGCTATTTTTACAGCAATTAAACCACAAAAAAAGTTTTTAAAAAGTATTAGTTTACAATAATCTGTGTTGCTGAATTATAGATATTTACAGCCCAAAACAATAAATAGTGTCACAACAAAAATCTGTATTTTTACAAACAGAATTCATTCATTTACAACTTAAAAAACTAAAACTATAATGTTTTACTGCTAAAAATATTATTACTTTACAGTTGTTTTCCATTATTTTCATAGTTTTTACAGTTTTTTTTACCTGACATTATTCTACTATTTTTAACATAGTATTGGTGCTAGATTTTTTACAGTGTAGTTTGTTTTTGTTATCATTGAGCAGGATATTTCCTTTAACTCACACAGAAAACATCCATTCTTGACGTGTTCTTTTGTCAACATCAGGTGATTTTAAACTCTAATCCCTGCTTGTGTTACTTCGGACTCTGGTTAAAGGTTTCCTGTTTGTTCCCACCTTGAACGTTGACGTCCAGACCTCCGTTCATGACCGACTCTGGCAGGAACCTCCACTGGAAGAGGGCGTGGTCGGCGCCGCCGGTGGTCAGCACCCACTGCAGGTCATGTGACCAGCGGACGTTGGTCACGTGGGCCGAGTGTCCGATGTACTTCTTGAATTTGGCTCCTTGGAGATAAAACAACAGTTAAACCCAGAACAGAGACAGTAAAGGATGAAACCGTGAGGAGGAGGCAGTGGAGACCTTTCCTGATGCAGGGGAACCGGTACAGTTTGACCAGACCCAGGTCGTCCCCGGTGACCAGCACGGCGGCGGTGTGGTTGGCGTCCACGGCGTTGATCTCGGTCAGGTCGGAGTATTTGGGCCAGATGCCGCTGACCTCGGGGCCCAGGACGCCGCTCCAGGACGCCCAGCGCTGACCTTTAACCTCCTCCTTACCGACCGGCTTCCCCACTGAAGAAAAACAAAAAGTAAACTCAGTTTTAAATCCTGCTGCTGGAAACACGACTCCGCTAATCTGCTGCTGATGGAAACGATAAGAAACAGCAGCTCTGCAGATGTTTATCAGTCATAATCACTTCTATAAGGCAGCAGGAGGAGAGTGTGGATGTGCAGATTTTAATCTTAAGTTGAAGCTGGAAGTTTTGTGTGTCTGTATTTCAGTATTGTGTCAGGAGGGTGTCGTCTTTTCTCTGACATCTACACTGAAGAAACACAGTTAAATTCACTTTATGAATACATTCATGAACCTGACGAGACATTTACAACCTGGGACATCATGCAAAAGAGGGACAGCGAGGATCGGGTTGTAGTAGTGTAATTTTGTCTTTCTGTGGGCATTCTGTGTCTCTTTGTGGTTGTTTTGTGTCTCCTTGTAGTTGTTTTGTGTCTTTTTGTAGTTGTTTTGTGTCTCCTTGTAGTTGTTTTGTGTCTTTTTGTAGTTGTTTTGTGTCTTTTTGTAGTTGTTTTGTGTCTTTTTGTAGTTGTTTTGTGTCTCCTTGTAGTTCTTTTAAATTTCAGCCGTGGGACTTTTTTACCTCCGCCAAGGATGTTATGTTTTTGCCGGCATTGGTTTGTTTTTTTGTTTGTTTGTTTGTTTGTTTGTGTTCAAAATAACTCGAGAAGTAATGGACGGATTTGGACGAAATTTTCAGGAAATGTGTGAAATGGGACAAAGAACAAATGATGAAACTTTGGGACTGATCCGGATCACCTTCTGGATCCAGGATGTTTTTTTTAATTTAAGGAAACTTTGTCATTGGTAGATTGTGTTGGGGTGGACTGAAGCTGCTTGGTGGAGGTCTGTGCTCTCTGAGGGCTTTTCTACTTTTATTTTTATCTACCCAAAATTGAAACTCTGTGCTGTTGGAAAGCGTTTTGAGTTTTTGACTCCGGAGTTGGCAGGTCCACGTACTAGAACCACGGTGGCGTTCGAGAGCCTCGGCAGCACCCGGCGGCGCCCTGCAGCGGTGCGCAGGACTATTCAAATATCAACATTATTATCCGAATACCACCACAGCGACCGAATATTCAGATATTCCTATATTGGGGACCAGCCCTAATATTAGTCTGTAAAGCAGGTAAGCTACCATACTGTTGGTTAGCTAACTTAGTTACTCTAGGCTACTTGGAACTACACCGTACTTGGCCTTAAGGTCAGCCTTATTATTACCTTCGCCAAGGAGGTTATGTTTTTGCTGCGTTGGTTTCTTTCTTTCTTTGTTTGTCTGTGTTCAAAATAACTTGAAAACTCATGGACGGATTTGGATGAAATTTTCAGGAAATGTGTGAAATGGGACAAAGAATAAATGATGAAATTGTGCGGATCACCGTCTGGATCCAGGACTTATTTTTAAATTTAAGGATACTTTGTCGTTGGGAGATTCTGTTGCTGGTGGACTGAAGCTGCTTGGTGGAGGTCTGTGCTCTCTGAGGGCTTTTCTAGTTCTTATCATGTTATGATCTTAAAATATTAAGACTATAATAAAGTATTTGTTTCTTTGTAATCTGGTTGACTTGAGTGAACAAGTGGACATAAATATGCAGGCTGCTGTCTTGCAATTTAAAAAAAATGTCTCTTGACTGTGATGAATTTGTTAAAACATGACTGTGGAGACTCACTGGGCATCCTGTAGAAGAGACGTTCTCCGGCTCCGTCGTTGGTCTGCAGGATTTTACTGTCCAGAGACCAGTCCAGGTGTGTGATGAAACTGGAGGATTTGCTGCATTCTCCCACCTGCAGCCAGTCACACATGGAGAGAATTAAGACTTGGTACACTTGTACAGTAAATGTAATGGAACGTACCCTTATCTGTACTCTAAGACTTCTTCTCAGCGTACCTTCTTGTATCTCTGGGCGACAGCGTAAATGTCGACCAGCCCGTCGTTGGAGCCGACAGCGAGATACGCTCCATCTGGAGAAAACTTCATCTCGTGGATGACCTCCTTCCTGTCCTTGATGTGGACGACCTCCGTCATGTCTCTGAGGCCACAAACATCCCGTTAATCACACTCAGTTATTAACATTTTATTGGTCTCAGTAAACCGAACGCTGTGGGTCACCTGACTCTCAGCACGGTGAAGGATCCGTCCTTCATGCCCAGAGCCAGCTGGGATCCGTCCACACTGAACGCTACACTGCGAACCGCCTCCTCCATGTTGCAGCGAGCGATGAGGGCGTGATCCACCAGACTCCACAACCTGAAACACACAGACGGATATTTAACTTAAAGTACGTTTAATTCTCCCAAAACTTGAACCTTTAAGAACCTGGAAGGCCTGAACTCCAAGCAGGATGGTTTTGTCTCCTGTCACATTTTTCCTCACTGTGGCTCATTTTTCACTGCAATGTAAAATCCTGCACCTCAATGGAAACAGAACAACCAAGACCAGAAGTAGAGAGAACTAAGAAATGTCTTTTGTGCAGTTTGACACAGTTAGAACGCCATAAATCCAAATCGCAAATTTTAATGTCAGGTGTTTCAGTTGCTTTGTCTCTAAAATAACGTAAAATAAAACCCTCAAGTCAAAATCTTTAGTTTACAAACTGATGGGACAAAGTAAAGCCTCAGTTAATTTAATCAAAAAACAGAATCAAGTGTCCACAGGTTTTACCAACACTGGGAAAGAAAGCATGTGACTCTACACACTATAGATATTTTATTTACATGTTTTAAGTTGGTGGTCTGTAGAAACACTGCCTGCAGCTCAGTCGAAAGTCTCTTATTTTTTGTCATATGACTCTTGATCACAGCGGAGTCACTCATGGCTTCTCAGTTGCGTCAAAGAATGTAGATTTTTTTTATTTTTTACTGAGTCTCATTAGAACAAATGGCTTATTTTGGCAATTTTCAAAATAAGACATGTAGAATAAAGTAATTTTGATGAAATACCACAATATTTACCTCCGCCTTGGACAGGAGACAGGAGATTATGTTTATCTGTTGGTTTATCTGTCTGTTAGCAACTTTACATGAAAAGTTCTGAACAGATTTTGATGAAATGTTCAGGAAAGGTGGATGATGGGACAAAGAACAGATGATTAGATCTTGGTGCTGATCCGGATCACCGTCTGGATCCAGGAAGTTCTTGCAGGAGTCTTTAGCATTGGGAGATAGGGCAATGTGCATGAATATGTGCATGTAACTCCACAACAAGTGTCCAGGCTGCTCGGTAAAAAATACAGGATAAGTTCCCGCTAATTTCTACAACATGTCAAAATTTGATCTGGATCTGGGTAAAATTCCAGATACTACGATCCAGAACAGGAAAACCTAGAGGGCATCACTGTGGAATGGTCATCACTGTAAGGTAACAGATGAAGATCCAGACATGCAGCCAACACCAACATGTAGCTGAGACTCTGCTGAATCAGGAGGATCCAACAGATCTGTTGTAGAATCAACAGCTATGGAGCTGGATCCAGAAGAAACCACCATTACCCAGAAAGAGATTCTGGTGAATAACTATTGAACTAATGATGATATCAATGTGAATCCAGATGCTAAGGGTTTGTTTTCTGGGTCAAGGAGTCTAATGATGTAGATAAAACAATCCTGGGACGATTATTTCTGGGTGTGAATCCCAACATGGGGTGAAATGAGCTGCTTGGAGGAGGTTGTTTCTAGTACGCTTAGATTTGGTTAATTTTCCCAAAATAATGGTGCATCACAGATGAGTAGTTCAAGGACTTTCTGAAAGTTGAAAATCTATTATTTTTTTCTAATTTTACTGTTTGTGACTCCGATAAATGGTGCAATTTTGCCGAATTTCTAAACACAACTTGCTTCTCAAACTTGTCGGGAGGTTTCGGGGTTCAGAGGGTTTAATTGGCCTTAACTTTAACGAGCCCTGCAGAAACCATGTTTATCACAAAGCACAGTAATCCTCTCAGTGTAGGAGCCGGGATAAGATAGGTTTACATTTTTCTCTTCTGTTCAGGGTTTAATGAAAAATAACTATGAGAGAAATGATCCACCCAGCGAAGCTTCACACTGCAGATGGATGTTAATCAGTTTTTCATACAGATGTGTTAACAGATGTTTTAAATGCACAGGCTCCTGGTTTTCATGTTGCACCGCTGAACTTAAACCCTGTTAAATAGGCCGCTGTGCTGTCGCTGCAAACTGCTGACATGCAAAGCGAAGGGTTAATTGAATTTAATAAGACAATTATGTGAGAAAAAGAAGAAAAAAAAACTAAGAAGCGGCCTGAAGTCAGCAGCAGCAACGCCTTCGTCAGCTTCCTCGTCTTTATTATCGCCTGCTGACGGAGTGTTTTCATGTCTAATTGGTCTCTGAGGAGTCTGTTAGTGGGAGTGGACGCTCCTCTACTGGGGCAGGTTATTTACACTGGGCAGCTCCCAGTTCGATGCTTTCTGACCTGACGGATCGGTCGTCGCTGCCGGTGACGGCCAGAGGTTTCTTGGGGTGAACGTCCAACGCCCAGAGTTCTCCTTCGCTGTGACCCTGCATGATGAGCAGAGGCTTGTCTCGATCTCTGACCATCACCTGAAACACAAACAACATCATTTAAAACTGCAACGAAACGGTGCGTTATTTAAAAAACAGACAGCCTGAAACATGGTGCAGTGATTATTAGAGGGTAAAAAACAGACTGCATTTGGTTGAAATGTACCGTAAACTACACTGTAAAAAAATATTTTAAATAAAGTCAGTAAAAACCAAAAAAACCCATTAAAAAGCAGTGGAACGCATCAATATTGAAAAACTGTAAAACCAGTGAAGATAACGGGGAATAAATATATTTTAGGTGATTTAAATACATTAAAATGCATAATTTTATTGTCACACACTGTGAAATAATGAATTACTATTGAAAAACATGTAATTTTTGATGTGGACATCTATTTTTTTGGAGTTGACATGTAAATTAACACCTTTTTTCTGTGATTTTACTCGATCTCTAGATACTAGGTACTTTAACAAAACAGGAAAAATCTATACAATAACAGCTTGAAAAGTATTAATAATTTTCAATCCTTAATATATATCATTTTGCTTCAGAATGTCCATAAAATAATACTTTTAACTGGTTTAAATACAGTAAAATAGTGAAATTTTTCATCATTGTAAGGTTGTAACAGTACACATTTGTTAAAATCTTTGTTATAGACAATTTATAACACGTGTAAATCTAAACTGTTTCTGTGTTTTTACTAGATATTATCTGCAATTTAACAAATCCGTAAAATAATAGTACATTTTCTAAAAAATACCATTAAAACTGTTATATTAATATAATAATAATAATAATAATAATAATAATAATGATAATAATAATAATAAATTTATTACAGATTCAATGGTCCTGATAAGAGCAAGACAATACATACAAGAAAATATAAAAGACACAATAAAAGAACCAAACACAACACATTCACAATGCAATATGTGCAGACCACTTAAAACAAGTAAAAAGTCTATGACCGCAGAGGAGACTACTATACCAATGCTTCCATATCTTGGACAGATAGCGTGTAGTAGAATATATTACAGTGTACGTTTAAAACGTCCCAAACTTTAAATCAGCGTTGCAAGACATATCCTTTATGGCTGCACTGTAAAAATCCTATTTAAGTAAATGTACATTGCAGCAAAATGCAGTTGAAGTACTGCAGTAGTTAAAGTCCTGGTTTGGTCCCAGTGAAGCATCAGCAAGTTAGCAGCAGGTTATTATGTACCTGCTGAGACTTTATATCCAGTTGTATAAATCTGAACATGAAACAAGGCTCTGTTTCCATCTCTAATCTTTGGCTTTTGCTCAGATACTGGATCAGTGGAACATCTACTGAAATGTGAGAAGCTTGGTGGAACAAAAAAACACTATTTGTTGGAGGTGTTAACAACTCAGAGACGTCTGAAATGTGAACCGACTACACACTGCTGTCTGTAAGAAGCCACAAAGGTTCACCGGTTTAACAAAGCGTTGTATTTTGTGTTGTATTTCAAAGGCTTGTTGTATTATCCACTGTGAAAAATCAGCTTCATAAAAAGCTGTCAGATGGATGCAGCGCTGTAGACAGTAAGTTTCCCACTGAAATGTAGTGAAGTGGAAGAAGAACAGAGCATAAAATGGAAGCACAGCACTTCAGTAAATGTATTCAGTAACATTCCACCACAACTTAGTACAATAAAAGGTGTATTTTTAACAGGCCAGGTTGCTTTGCGTTACATTTTTTACAGTTGCCGTTTCATTTCATGTCACATAGTTGGGAAAAAAAGGCCCTTCGACCTCTCACCCAAACCTTAACCATCTTGTGTGCTATGTTAATGCAATAAAATGACACAAGGAAGCGTGAAGGTGTGAGAATTGTTGTGCTGTTTATACGCAATTCCATGATATTACGTTATTCAGGCTTAAAAACACCCACAAAATCTACAAACAAGTCATTTTTAGTGAATTGGTGCGCAAACAGGAAAGCCCAGTTCAGTTCTTACAGAAAGAACATTCTGGGCAATTCAATGGGAGACATCAGGACTCAGGAGAATGTCTGTGGAGACGTTTGGCCTCTCATCCAAGTGGCTTCATCAGCTCATGAGCGTCAAGACTAGACTGGGCTGGTCTGACTGGCTGGTGGGAGACCCAAGTATTTAGGAGGTGTTTGCAAAGACCAGTGGTGACTAACTAGGTAACTGGTAACTAACTGGGGCAGCTGTGGCTCATGTGGTAGGCGCAAGGTTGGCAGTTCGATCCCCGGCCCCTCCACATGCTGAAGTGTCCTTGGGTAAGACACTGAATCCGAAGTTGCTCCCAATGGCAGGCTAGCGGCTTCCATGGCAGCTCTGTCGCCATTGGTGTGTGAATGGGTGAATGCGAAACACATTGTAAAGCGCTTTGGATACCACTAAGGTAGAAAAAGGCGCTATATAAGTGCAGACCATTTACCATTTAACAGTCGTTCGTGCTCCATAGGTGTGACTCCATGATGTAACGACAGTCGCTGGGGTCGTCAGAGTCACAGACATATATACGTAGACGCTGCATTGACTGTGGAGGGACGTGCCTAAAGCTCCACCATCTTGGTACAGGGCTAGCAGAGGGGGGAGTGAATGTAAGTCTATGGAGGTAAGAGGTACTCCACAATCTTAAAGTAGAATTATTCACTGAATTTTCGACCGATTTCCAAACGGTTTGGTTTGTTAAAAACGTCACACATTTAGCTTTGACACAGGATGCTTGGATGCTTTTGTTCTATTTATGTCTGCCTGTCCGTCCTCCATGTCTGACGTTTGTAACAAACAATATATGTTGACAACTGATGGATTTATGATCACTTTTATAGTGCAGACATGTCATTCCTCTATAGACGTAATGCACTGTATGGGCGAGTGGCACTGTACCAAGATGGCCGCCGCGTAGGCACGTCAGCTCCAATCGGCAGCAGCAGTCAACGCGGCGTCAACGTATATATGTCTATGGTCAGAGTCACATGAGGCCAATCAAGACCAACACTTTTCAGAATCATTCGAGTCACACTGGGCCATTTGCGAACGACTAGGTTGGTTAAGTTGTTGAATCTCCTGAGTAAAGATGAAAGGGTGGCGTTGTAAATCAGAGACAGGCGGTGTCCAGACCTCCTCCCCTGTGGAGGGATGGTTTTTCCACTTTTACATAGATTTCTTCCTCAACTCCTCCACCTTTGGAGGACTAACGACCGTCAGTCACCGCTGGTCTTTGAAACACCTCCACAGAGGGTAAATACCTGGGTCTCCCACCAGCCAGTCAGACTAGCCTTTTCTAGTCTTGGTACGCATGAACTAATGAACTCGGATTAGAGTCCAAACGTCTTCACAGACATTCTACTGAGTCCAGTTGCCTTCAACTGAACTGCCCAGAATGACTATGACTGGATGAATGACGACATTCTCAGACACTGAAAGGACAGTTTTCCTCCATTTAGTCAACTTACTATTATTCATGTAAAACACTAAAACACAGATGTCCACCGCTAGTGCTTTCCATTTAGTGAAAGACTTAACATTACAAAACCACAGGACTAACAGGAGTCAGAATTACACTTTAAACATAAAGGTCAAGTCCTTATAAAAGAGAAACCCAATGATTGGATGGATATTTTGCGTTTTATGGTTGGCAGGTGACACTTCAGTCACACTACAGAACAAATCCTACTTTATTTCTGCTGTTCTACATATTTGGCACCAGTTTTTTTTTCCTGGAAATGCAGCATTTGGTTTTGATGTAACGTTAAAAGACTGATTTAGCAGTGCAGTTTTAATGTTAATTATTGCTGTATTTTGACAGTGAACAGGTGAATTTACCTGCACTTTATGACTGATTATGAGATTCTGGCTGAAGCTGCTTTTAGTGTCGAATTTCTGTTTTTCATTAACAATCCTCAGATTTGTTCTTTTAGTTGGAGAAAACATTTTGTTCGTGAGAAACCACGTTCAGCAGGAGGCATTTATTGAGCCAAAATAAAACTCTTTTCACGCTGCAGGGAGTAACAGCAGGCGGCTGAGTTTTAGTTTCCCATCGTTCGTCTTCCTCCTCACCTCAAAGATCTCGCTGTCCTGAGTTCCCGCCAAAATCCGGTCGGCTCGCCAACAGACGCTGCGAATAGACAAACCTGCAGGAAGACGAAGGAGGAAGAAAGATTAGTTCGTAATATCTGGAGAAACAACAGAGGAGCTGCAGCAAAATCAAAAACCATTTAAAATCAAAGACAAAGAAAGGAGGATGGAAAACGACCAAGGGGAAGATAAATATAAGAGGATAAAACTGAGGCTAAAGGATCAGAGCAGAGAAACCAGAGAATCATCGATGATTATTGATGAGGAAGAGTTTCCGATTCGACCTGCAGCTTCCATTAAGCCGTTAATGAGCAGCAGACGTCATTATCTGGTTCATTACATCGACCTCCACCGTCCTGAGACTCAGAGTTTCAGACTTACACCCTGGATGAAGGAGAGATAACCTGAACAGAAACCTGCTGTTTGTCCCTTATCTGATGTTTTAGTTCAGAAGATATTACTATATAATTCTTATATTGTTGGCCTTAGAAACAATAACAATGATTTCACATAAGCTCTTATCTACATTTAATGTGCAACTCATTCAGATTCAAATACATCCACTAACTATCACTGATTTTTAAACCAATATATCCTTTAAGGCTGATTATTAATAACATCTTACATAAAACTTAGACCCGATGCTCTCTGTGTTCTCACTTCAATGGCTGCAGAGAAAAGATCCACAAACAAAACATGTCCTTGCTTCTTCTGCAGCTTTTTCTACTGAACTTATGAGCTTTTTAATAAATAAACACTGAACTAAATGTTTGATTGACGGCAATAAAAAAGAACTGCAATGAGAATTTCACAAGAGCCACAGTTTGCAGATACAGAACTGCTGCTCCGCTAAGCTAAGACAGTTAGCTTTAGCAGGACTAACTTATGTGGGGCTACTTTATTGTCCACTATGATTTAAGATTTAATTCTTCTATTCTTAATATGTTAAAGCATCAAACGAGAGTTTTCAAACTTCAATAAACAAGAAAACACGGTTAAATCAAGTTTAGCTAAGCCTCACAACTAGCCATAGCTAGTTCAGGAGCAATTTAACAGTTTGGTTTTTACCTCTAACTTTCCTGTCTGTGCTGCTATGCTTAGCTAGGCTAGTTAGCTTTAGGCGGGATGACGTTACTATAGTGTCCACAATGATTTACATTTAACTACTGTTGAATTTATGTGATAGAACAAAATCATTTCTTAATTTTTAAAAACATGAATATTGAGTTTTTACATTTTACTGAATAAGAGAAGCTAAATTCAGTTTAGCTTGTTTTCATGTATAGCTTATGTTTTTGCAAAGGCTGTTAGCTAGCCTTAACTAGCCACAGTGCAACTGAACATTTCAGCTTCTGGCAGGACTACGTTAGCTGCTGGAACTTTATTGTAAACTATAACTTAAAATTTAACTGTTGTGTTGTTTACGCAGTAGAACAGCATCAATTCTTAAAACGCCGAAGCATCAAAACAGAGGTTTTAAATTCAGTAAACAGGAAAGATTAGCTAAGACTAACGCCAGCCTTAACTAGCTCAAGTGCAAATGAACAGTTTGGTCTTTACCTATGTTTTCTATTCTGATAGGCTAGGCTAGTTAGCTTTTGGAGGAACTACGTTGTCTGCTGTTATTTTATTGTCAACTATAATTTCAGAATTCATAGCTAGCGCCTTACCTGGTAAAACGCTTGTTAAGATTTTTGGAGTCATAAGTTTTCAAACTCAAACTAGGCCAAAGCTCTTCCATGTGAAGATAGCTAGTCTTTAGAGAGAGCATTAGCTTGTGTTACTTTATTGTTCCCTATAGCTAATTCTTCAGTTCAAAGTGTCAAATTAGTTTAAGCTAAGGCTAACAGCTAGCCTTTAGCTTGCATGTAACTGATCAGTTTGGTTTTTACTGCTGTTTTCTAGCAAAGTCACTCTGCTAAGCTAGCATAGTTAGCTTTTCACAGGACTACTTTATTGTCCATAATTTAAGTATTTTGTATTTATGTGGGAGAGAAAATAATTTCTCATGATGTTTAAGCATCAAAACAGAATTTTCAAATTTCAATAAAGATGAAAAAGTGACAGAATTAAGTTAGCTTTTCTTTATTTATTTTTTATATACATTCTATGATTCAGCTAAAGCTAACGACTAGCCTTAACTAGCTCAAGTACAACTTAACTATTTGGCTTTTACCTCTGTCTTCTTGTACAGCTACTCTTCTTAGCTAGTTAGCTTATAGCAGGACTCTATATTGCCCACTATAATTCAAGTATGTTTTAATTTACGAGGGAGAACAATTTAATTTCTTTAGATATTGGAGCATCAAAACAGGGTTTTCACATTTCAAGTGGCTAACTGAAGTTTAGCAAAGGCTAACAGCTAGCCTTAACTAGCTCAAGTGCACCTGAATAGATTACCTCTGCTTATTAGCACAGCTTCTCTGCTAAGTTAGGCTTGGCTGAGCTCATAGCAGGACTACATTTTAGTCCACTATGATTCATGATTTAATTCTTCAAAACTGTTAAAGCATCAAACCAAGTTTTAAAATGTCAGTAAACGGGGAAATGTGGCTGAATCAACTGTTTTGTTTAAATTTCCATGCTGTTTTGTCCCCCAAAATTACACATTAATAATCTTTGACAAACTTTATGACTGGAAAAGATGACGTTGTAGAACAATACTGTCATAAAGCAGATACCAACATGGCTGCAGCTCTGTTTTGAAAGCATTATACAATTACTGTGCGATCAAACGGAGCTTTTTACTCGTTTATTATTAAGGCTACTGCAGCAGCGGGTGTTTAACACTTACTGTCAGAGTTTAAAAAAGTGAGAACGAGAGTCTGAGAGTTTCTTCTCAGCATCTTCCAGCCTCACTGTTAAACTCTGATCCCCGGAATCTAAAATTTAATTAGCAGAGCTGTTCAGCAGAGCAGCGCTCGCCAATTAGAGCATCTGCTGTCGCTGACGGCATGACTCAGCATGAGATGTTTCCTGTAACTCTGTTAGAAACTTCTCCCTGGAGGTTCACCAGCCGAAACTACCTGACAGCAGAGGAGTTTGTGAGGCAAATTGGAGATAATTGGGGAATTTCTTTAAACTTCCAACACAGGTTGAGCACAGTAAGAAGAGGCGTGGGAAGATTTCTGATATGTCACCTCAGAAGGGATGATAGCAGCCAGAGGGTAGAACAAAGTAAAGACACTTCACGCAGAAATCCTACTTCTAAAGCCCTAAAAGCCCTAAAGGTTCACTTCATATCAGTGGGAACAGGTGGGGCTGAGGCAGGAGCTGAGCTGATTCTGGTTATTAATTTCAGTATTTGTATCACTGAATCATTTATGGGAATCCATATTTATGTAAACATTAATTCCTAGTATTCTGTCTTTATATGCTGCTGCTTTTATGCCAATCTGAATTATTTCATGTGGTCTCTGTCCCCCTTAAGTGGTCTAACAAATTGCAGCACCAGGGAGATTTAATTGGCAGAATGCTACATAATTGATCGTTTAAGTGGTTGGTGAAGTATGAAGAGGCAACAGCATTTACAGTTTTTGATATGATAATAATCCTTTTCATGTACATTATCCAACACAAGTGACTACATACTTATGTAATGTCACTTAAATGTCAAATAATTCAAAATTGTATCCCATTACATTCACTGTGACTCTGGGTTGACAAGTACTGTATTTGCTGTGATGTAAATTTGAATTATTACATATCATTACACATTCAAAATCTTATATTTTTTCATTATTTTGTTTGTCCACCTTTATTTTTGATGACAGACTCAGTCCTCCTCATGGATAATACCAGGATCCACAGATTTCTGCAGAGATGTTCTGTTATTCTTCATGCTATTTTTAGCTGCTCTTTGCTGGAGGGGTTGTGTTGCCCTGCCTTTCTCATTAAAATACCCCAATCTATTAGATTCAAGTCAGGCGACATACTAGTCCAGTTTTCACATTTTCCTTCTGCTGAAACTCTTTAGTGATTTTGTGCTTTTGTGCTGGAATATTCCTCTTCTGCAGACAGAGAGTTGTTTTGTCAGCCAGTATTTAGTATATCTACAGACATTTACGATGTCATTTATTAATATTATCCCCTAGAACACCTTTTATACTCATGCAACCACGTTTTATCACACTCCCACCTCCGTGCTTCACTGTCAGGACTATGCATCCACTGTGGTAGCTGGTCAGGTTCACACCAAACATGCTGGACTCCATCTGAGCCCAACAGATTTCACTGTAAAAACTCCCCCTCCCAAAACAAGAAAAAAAAACTTATTTCAAGGCACTTTTACTTTGAAATAAGTGAAAAAAAATCTGCCAATAGAACAAGTGAACATTTGCTTGGTCAGATTTCTTGAAATAAGACATGATATTTAGAATATTGAGGTCTTAAAATTAGCAGGGAAAACTTATTTTAAGCTATATTTTAGCAGCATTGTCAAGCTGAGGTGTCTTAGAATAAACCAGACATGCTAAAGAACTAAACAGATTTAATAAGTTTAATGTCAACTTCTTAATTTGAGATGTATTCAACTTATTTTAGTTGTATTATTGTGTCTCTTCTCTAGATTTAAGACCATCTTGTACTTGAAATAAGATCACACAGATGTATTGAAGCATTCTGAGATATAATGTCTTCTCACAGTTGGCTAGAAATCCTAATATTTAGTGGTGTTTGACAGCATTTGAAGGTGTTGTGTTTTAGGTGAAGCCAGCTACGCCCAAAAGGAGGTGTTTTAACTCAAAAGCAGACATTTGCTTTTTTTTTTTTTAAACACATTTTACACATGCAGCTGTTTTCTGATATGAATTGGTGATTTTCCAATAAAATGCATTTACTTTATTTCTTAAATCCAGATTATTTATCTCATACAAACAACAGCTCAGCTTGAAACATGTATGAAATGAAATGAACCTTGTTTCTTGTAAAATACAACTAAAACAAGATCATTTCAAGATTGTTTGACTTAACAAGATATTTAAGATGCGTTGTCTTAAAACACGTCCCTCCATCTGCTGAAATGTTACTTGTAAAGTGAATTTATCTTAAATCAAGTGGGTTGAGATGATTTGACTAAAAATAAGACGAATAAACTTGGTAAGATGTTGAATTTTTGGAGTGTTATCTTGGTCTCATCTGACTAAAGAATGTTCTCCAACATTCACTGAGGTTCATGTTGTAGCTTTGTACCAAACAGAACACAAGCATGTTTTTCTTAGGTGTTGTCTATAGAGGCTCATGTTCTGAACTGTCCATCACAGAAACTGTGATTCCAATTAATAACCCCTGTGGCAAATCTGAAGCAGCGGCCGTCTGTTATTTAGAGCTATGCTGAGAAAGTAGTGCTTTTCTATAGCGTCATTTTAGGAGGATGAACTGCAGCCCTGATTAGTGGCACTACGGCTCCTTCTAAACTCACTAGCCACTTTATTAGGTCCACCTTGCTAGTAAAAGGTTGGACCCCCTTTTACCTTCAGAGCTGCTTTAATTCTTCATGGCATACTTTCAACAAGGTGTTGGAAACATTCCTCAGAGGTTTTGGTCCATATTGACATGATAGCATCATCATTGCTTTCTTATCCATGATGCCAACCTCCCGTTCCACCACATCCCAAAGGAGCTCTACTGGACTGAGATCTGGTGACTGTGGAGGCCGTTGGAGTCCAGAGAACTCATCGTCATGTTCTAGAAACCAGTTGGAGATGATCTGAGCTTTGAGACATGGAGCATTAACCTGCTGGAAGTAGCATCAGAAGATGGTCCACTGTGGTCATAAAGGGATGGACATGGTCAGCAGCAACACTCAGGTAGGCTGTGGAGTTTAAACCAGTTGGTACTAAGAAAACACCCCCAAGACCATTAGACCACCAGCAGCAGCCTGAACCGTTGATCCAAGGCAGGATGGATCCATGCTTTCATGTTGTTCTGACCCTGAAATAGAGACTCATCAGACCAGGCAGCGTTTCTCCATCTTCTACTGTCCAGTTGTGGTGAGCCTGTGTGAATTGTAGCCTCAGTTTCCTGGTCTCAGCTGACAGGAGTGGCCCCCGGTGTGGTCTTCTACTGCTGTAGGCCATCTTCTCCAAGGTTGTTGTGGTTCAGAGATGGTGTTCTGCATTCCTTGGTTGAGTTCCTGTTGACTTTCTATCATCTCCAACCAGTCTGCCTATTCTCCTCTGACCTCTACCATCAACAAACTGGATGTTTCCTCTTCTTTGGACCAACCCTAGAGATGGTTGTGGTGAAAATCCCAGTAGATTCAGAGTCCCTTAAATCCCCTTTCTTGCCCATTCCGATGCTCGGTTTGACCTTCAGCAAGCTGTCTCAACCACGTCTTCATGCCTAAACGCGTTGAGTTGCTTCCATGTGATTGGCTGATTAGCTATTTGTGGTACCAAGCAATTGAACAGGTGTATCTAATAAAGTGACCAGTGAGTGTACACCTCTTGATTTTTAGTTGGTCTCTGATCTTCTTATATCCTTTTCCATCTTTGTGAAGTCTCACAGTAAGAGTTTTCAGTTCCTCTGGCAAGTCTTGTTTTCTACGTGGAGCCATGATGCTCATTTGGAAACCATGTTAAGGTTGATTAGAAGGTGAGGTGGACTCTTTAAAAAGTCTGTTTTTGATTGTTCATAAGAGGAAATCTTTGTTTACGATTTGCTCAGGGGAGTGCTCACTCCTATTGTGGACTGTATAATTTTGTAATTTTAACAGTTTTTACATGACACAATCTAAAGTTTAGGTTAATTAGCAACTTTTTTTAGATGTAAACTGACTGCAGATTCTGGCGTCCACTGCAGAAATGGGTTAAAAAATCATTTGCAACCTTCACCTCCCTTCTTTCATCTCCTCCTTCTTAACTTTCCCCCTCACAAATCTTCAGAGAGCTGTTAAAAAGGAGGCGGTGGGATTAATGCCTCACCCGGAGCTTCTCCTACAGGAATATTCCTCCGCCTCCTGCTGGAGAGACACATTTAGGAATACGAAGGAGGAGGAGAGGGTTCAAACTTTCTACCTCTGGATTTTCTACCAAATCAGGTCAGTTCCCTGCTGAAGACGGAAGATGATAAACTTCCACACCTCTGCTGAAAACTTCCCTTCAAAGAAAAGAAAATCAGGTCATTGTGATCTCTGACACGCGGCGACAAACGTCTGTTCAAACATCGTTGGAAGGAAGAGCAAAAACCCCGGAGGACACAGCGGCGTCAAAACCTTCAAGTGACGAAAGACTCTTAAATGAGCTCTTCTATTCTTTTTATTCTTTCCTGCAGGAGACGGAGGAGAGTTTGTCTTTAGAGAAGAGATGTGCTGATTTCTAAAACATGCCGGATTTATCTGGTTTGAATGAGGGTTAAAGAAAAGGCTGAAATAAAAGTCAGAGAGTTTTAGACGTTCCAAGGTCTCTCACAAACAACATGATTAACATTTCAGTCCGTCAACAGTCTGACTGGCCTCGACTTGAGTTTTTTCTTCTGCTCAAACTGCGTAAATGTCAGTTTTTGCCTTGCTGACATTTGGATTGTTGGTTCGGTTTAACGGTGTCGTACCTTTGTATCCCTGCTCGGCCTCCCGCAGGTCGATTTTGGTGATCGGTTTGAAGTCGACGTCCCAGAGTCGGATGCAGCCGTCTCTGCCTCCGGTGGCGAAACCCTCCTCGCAGGAATACATGCTGAAGATACCAGCCTGCACACACACATATAGATAATACACACCAATCAACCACAACATTAAAACCACTGACAGGTGAAGTGAGTAGCATGGATCATATTGGTACTATGTGGTGTTCTGATGGAAAACCTTGATCAGACTTAGACGCCCAAATAAACATCGTCCCACAACAAACACACTCCCTCATGCCAATGGAAATCCCAAATGTCACTGGATGAAAATGCACCCCACCACATGGAAACAACATCAACCAATCAGGAACATGTTGAGGAACATGACAATGGTCCAACATGTTGATTTGACCTCCAGACTTCCTACAGCCCATTGTGATCAAGCATCAACAGGATGCAGTGGAACAAGTTGGATTGACAGAAGCCAGAGTACCCAAAGGATCCAGTGCCAACGTCCTGGTTCCAGACCCCATAGGACACCCTGAGAGGTCCTCTGGTCCAATGGTTCAGAGCATTTTGGACCACATAAGGGGGACCAACACAATATTAGGAGAGTGGTCAGAATGTTATGTCTGATCTCAGGGGTCTCAAACTCCGGTCTTCGAGGGCCACTATCCTGCATATTTTAGATATCTCCCTCTTCCAACACACCAGTTACTAGAGAGTCGCCATTAAAATTTAACAGCTACGTCCACAAGGTTCTCACCGGCTTATGGATGAAACATACTCTCTTTTAGCAGATATTCATTAAGACAGGTGAGCGTCATCATATTCACCTTTTAGTTCTTACTTTTGTTCTTCTACCGGGTTAACCTGTAGCACCATTCACTTCATTTAAAAGTTACGCTGATTAATTCTGTAATCTATCCTTTACAGATATTTCTAAGCGTTCATGTATGACAATCTTTTGTTTTTAACCTCCTGGGACCTTCACATGCGTGGACATTGTATTTGACTTCCCTGCACCATTACCTTCACTCTGGAAGTCTAAAAAACTTTGAAAACTCTAGCTAGTCCCCGACTCTCCAGGAGCTGTGCGCTGTCACTACTGCTACTAATGACAATTTATTATTCGAAGACAAAGCTTTTTTTTTTTTATATTTATTAGGTCCTGCTAATCCCAAATAACTAGGGTAGGTCGGGTCCCAAGAGGCTAGGCCCCCAAAAACAACAGCAAGTTTGACAAACATGTTTGATATTCAAAATCTGAGAAATTCAACCCTTTATTAAAGCCAGAAACTGTAAAAACAGAAAAAAATAATCCAGCTTTCAACTTTCTGATGGTCCTTGAATGTATCTTGCTTCTAGTGGTTCCATCAGGAGAGCAAATATACGCTTAGAAAAGCCATATTTCATCAACATTTTACATGTTTAATTTAAAAATTATCTAATAATAAGCAGTTTGCAGTACATTCTAGAAAAAATATATAAATTCTGCTTTCCTAAGTGCAACTGAGAAGCTGTGACTGATTCAATTGAGATCAACAGTCAAAGAATTCGGAGCTTTTCGGATGAACTGCAGGCAGTGTTTCCACAGAACAGGTATTAGCATGGCTCATAAACAGTAAACAGAGGAGCAAGTTGTTGGAAGATGCATTCAGCTTGGTGAAACATCTTTCTAGAGTTGGTGTGCAGAGTAGAGAGAAAAGCTTTGTAGAGGTTGTAAATATCTCTGGAGCTCTATTTTCTATTTCCAACAACACATGGGCCCTTGGATGTGCTGCTTCCTAAAGGTGCAGGACTTAATATTACAGTGAAAAATGAGCCCACAGTGAGAAAACACCTGGAGTTCAGAGGTTTAAACCGACCGGTCTTCTGGTTGTTGTTATCATCAGAGATCAACTTACCCCGTGGGCCGACTGAACAGTTCGGATCAGGTTGAGTCCCTTCCAGACGTAAATGTCTCCGTTGAGCGCGCCCGAGTACGTGATGTCATCTTTAGCCGACGCGACGCACAAGATGGTCTGCAGGTCGCCGGTCTTGCCGAAAATCCCACGCTTCGGAGTGAGAGCGTTTCCACACAGAGACCAGAACTGAAGACACAGAGAGGCGAACAGCAACACGCTCAGCAGGAATGAAAAGACGGAGAAGATATGTGTTTCTGGGTCTTAAAGATAGTGCTTCTCCTTGTTTTGAGTTTCTTTTAAGGTTAATTTACAGACTCCTAGATCCATGATGTTGTGAGCCGTGGAAACCATAAAATTGCCTTCAACCCTCAAATCTAAGAGTCATTTCCAACAATAACATACTTCGGCACTGTTCACTGATTAAGTCACATCTTAAACTCATGCTGCAGGCGACCTTTTCAGACTGCAGGAACAATTTAACAATACAATATACATTTTACAATCGCAAACTCACAACTAGATTTAGTGTCTTGTCTCCACCAACCAGTCAAGTTGGAGTTAGGTTGGCCAAACCTGATCTTTTAAATATAAAGTCCCATCGCTTTATAATAATAATAATGCATCGGTTTCATATAGCACTTTTCCAGACACCAGGGTTTCCCCCAGTGCTTTATAGGCCTGGTGGGCCGCCAGGCTTTCCTTGCCCCCCTGCCAGGCTAAGCATCACTTGTTTATTTACTTTAAATAGATTTTTTTATGCACCAAAACAGTGATATTCAAGACGGTTTACAGAGCTTTTAACCACAACTGGTGATACGGTTGAAAGCGCAATGGTGACATTTTATGGTCGATAAGTTAACACATAGGGGGTGAGAGGTCAGGTGTATTTTCCTTCATCTGAACGCCCAAAACCTCTACCTGACTCTACGTTTAAGTATTGTTAATAAATGGCTTATAAAACACCCAATAGTCATAATTTCAAAATTCCTGTCAACTTTTAACATTTTTTTTTTTTTTACAAAAACACGCTGGGCTGCCAGTGGGCTTCTCTACCACCGGGCTTAGCAAGTTTTCTGGGGGAAACCCTGAGACACTCAAAGATGCTTTACATTGCATTATTCATTCACTCCATACTCCATGGGGCTAAGCTACGTATGTAGCCACAGCTGCCCTGGGGTAGACTGACGGAGGCCAGTCTGCACCATCGGCCCCTCCCACCACCACCAACCACTCACTCTCACACTGCATCCACCCAGGCTTCCTGGTGTTCCCTCATGGTCTCCCATCCAGGTACTGACCAGGCCCAACCTGCTTAGCTTCAGAGATCTGACGGGATCCACAAGGCGGCGTGGCCACTGATTTTTATTTAATCATGTTAAAATTTGTGTGAAATTTTGTTACAACCAGAGTATAAATTCTTGATGTATGGACAGTAACAATCATAATTTATGTAAGTGAGATATTTAAGAGATGTTGTGTTCATGACAATCAACTCTAATAAAGAAGATGCTGTTCTGCACTAATTATGCCACTCAGGTGCTGCAGCATTAAACTACTGTTACTACAGTCAAACTTTTGCATATCTACAAACTATTTAGATAAAAATATATAATAAAACAATAGGATTACACTGTTAAAGGCAAATAGTTAAAGGAATAACAAGGAACTTAGAGCTTACTTTAAAAGCTGTTACATAATCCTGGTTAATATCCTTCAACATAAACATACAGACCTGACCTGGATAACTGAACCCTGTTTGATGGTAATTAGATTTTATTATGTATTAATGATTCCCTCTCTGGATTAATTTACCCACAACAGAAGCCCTCTGATCAGATCTCTGGCAGTGAAATGCATCTTATGTCCTATGGTGGCTGCTAAAAACATGGAATCAGCTCTCTAGAGTCCCTGTTTGTCCATTCTGGGCTACCGTAGAAGCATCCCTGACTCTGTGGAAGATGACCTGCTTCGTCTGCACATGTAAAAGCCTCATTATAAGCTCACAAATGTACTTTATAGGTGATTATACATAAATTGAAAGCATAATTCTGAGCATTTTATGTAATTTCTGCTAAATTCTGCGCGCTGGCCCTTTAAGACAGGTGTTCTGTGGGAAGGTTTTCTCTCCTTCTTCTTTATTTTATCATTTTATGTGTGAAAATGCACGAAGCAGGAAGTGCTTTTGCCAATCTCATCTCATTCTGGATCCAACACAGCGACAGAAAGTAATTAAAGCCGTGAGGAAACCACCAGAGACGCCGGCCTGTGTTGTTCCTCACCTTGATGTGTTTGACGCCACAGCTCACCAGCCGGTTCTGCTGAAACGGATCCCAGCAGATGTCGAAGATCTGCAGAACAGAGGAGGAGTTAGCTCAGATGAACAGGATGTTTTACAGCGTACAGAGAGGAGTAACGGACGTCTTTACCCGGTCTGAGTGTCCGGTGGCCGTCGCCAGGATCTTCCCTCGTTTCCACTCCCAGATACAAACCGTGTTCTTGGCATCGAGACCGACAGAAGCTAAACGCTGCAGAGAGCAGAAAGACAGTCAGGCATCGACATGGGGAAAGAAGGCTTTGAAGAGGGGTAGAAAAAGGCTGTTTTCAACACACTATAAAAAAAGAGAGACAAAATCTGGAAGCAAGGGAGACAGAAAAACATAATAAAAGTGGGGGAATTAAATAAATGTATAAACAGCAGAAAATATTTGTAAAATAATGACATTTTCAGATAAAATTCTAAAAAACGTAAAATATCTATTATATAAATTTAGCACAACAGTGTAATTGTATGCTGTAAAAATGCAGTTGTTTGATTTAATACCTTTTTTTTTTTACAGCCAACATGTAAATTAATAAGGATGATAATTAATGATGATTTTATTAGATATTATCTGTAATTTAACGAAACAGGAAAGATCTAAAATCACAGTAAACTATTCAAAAAAGTAATAAACAATTTTTTTTTTTGACAATTTTTAATATATATTATATTCCACTCAAATGGCAGCAAATATAAGCAAATTTATGACATATTTGCTGATTTTAATAGATTAAAAATATTGTGTAATTTTACCATTCAATGTTGTAAAAGAATAAATTATCATTTATTAAAAAATACAGATTTTTAAAGTGGACTTTATTTAGAGTTTTACCCTCTTTTGTACAGCCAACATGTAAATTAATGAGGATGATTATTAATGATGATTTTATTAGATATCATCTGTAATTTAACAAAACAGGAAAGATGTAAAATCACAGTGAACTATTCAAAAAAGAAGCAATTAATTGACAATTTTTAATATATATAATATTTCACTCAAATGGCAGCAAATATAAGCAAATTTATGATATATTTGCTGATTTCAATAGATCAAAAATATTGTGTAATTTCACCATTCAGTGTTGTAAAAGAATAAATTATCATTTATAAAAAAATACAGATTTTTAAAGTGGACTTTATTTACAGTTTTGACCCGTTTTTATTTAATTTTTTATACATTTTTTATAGTCAACATGTAAATTAACACTGTTTAATTTCACAAAGCAGGGAACATTTGTAAAATAACTAGATTATTCCAAAAGAGTACAGTTAAAAACTACAAAATATATTTTTTACAGTGCAGGAAACTCATTTTGTATGCTGAAAAACTCTTGTAGAATTTTAAGGGGCAGATTAATGGGTAAATTAACTGATTCAAAACATGAACTTTTAATTCATTACTGACTGTATTTAGTGTGTTCAGGAAAAATCCCAACAAAGCAGAAGATTTTCGTTTAAAGGTGAAACTAGAAAACCCCTCAGAGAGCTCAGACCTCCTCCAAGCAGCTCATTTCACCCCATGTTGGGATTTACACCCAGAAATAATCGTCCCAGGATTGTTTTATCTACATTATCAGACTCCTTGACCCAGAAAACAAACCCTTAGCATCTGGATTCACATTGATATCATCATTAGTTCAATAGTTATTCACCAGAATCTCTTTCTGGGTAATGGTGGTTTCTTCTGGATCCAGCTCCATAGCTGTTGATTCTACAACAGATCTGTTGGATCCTCCTGATTCAGCAGAGTCTCAGCTACATGTTGGTGTTGGCTGCATGTCTGGATCTTCATCTGTTACCTTACAGTGATGACCATTCCACAGGCCCTCTAGGTTTTCCTGTTCTGGATCCTAGTATCTGGAATTTAGCCTGGATCCGGATCAAATTTTGAGATGTTGTAGAAATTAGTGGGAACTGATCCTGTATTTTTACCAAGCAGCCTGAACATTTATTGTGGACTTACATGCACATATTCATGCACATTGCCCTATCTCCCAATGCTAAAGACTCCTGCAACAAAGTCCTGGATCCAGACGGTGATTCGGATCAACACTAAGATCTAATCATCTGTTCCTCGTCCCGTCATCCACCTTTCCTGAACATTTCATCAAAATCCGTTCGAGGTAATTAAAGTCGGCAAACTGCATACAGTCGAAAAATGTATTTGCTAAATCTAATTAATACATGTATATCAGCAAATTCCACAAAGGGGTTATATTCTATAAAATTATATATTTTTATCAATAAGACACCAGTTGATTAATGTAAAAACATCAGCAGTGTATCAGGTAATTTATACGGCCAACATGAATTTAATCCGGCTGATTAAAAGTTCAGCTTCACTGTTTTCTTCACTTCCCTCGACTTTGCTGGGAAATTAAAGGGATTCATAATTAACGCCTGAATTCAGATTTAATCAGTGATTTCTGCTTCCAGGTGCAAATTACCAACAGATTAAGGGCATTTTAATGCGTTCTCGTTCACGAAACCTTGGAATGAAAATTAAGGGATTGGTATTTTTTTGGGAAATTAAATGGAAAAGCAGTTTCAGCTTTTAATTCAGGGTTTTTTAAATCAAACGTGCAACGACTCATGAAAGGCTGAAATGAGACGCTGCTGAATCTTTCTCTGAGGAAGCGTCAAAGCAAACCTGTCGGAGAAAACAAACGAGACAAAGGAGTTCTAAGTGTGTGTGAAGGTTTGCTTAGCGTTGACTGAAAGCTGCTCTGGGCAGATCAAACGCTCTCAGTGTGAATTCTCCGAACGGTTTCTTGGAGCTGCAGCAGCAGAAAGCCGATCATGAAGGTCCAGGTTCAGGAAAATACTGTATTCTGGCTGGGCTTAATAATAAATCAGCTGCGCCCCAAAGACCGCGCAGTAGATTTATTATTAAGCTGGATTTATGATTATTTTATTGATCCTGTGTTTATTTTGATTTAGCCCCTCGTCGGGACCAAAGTCTCAGCCAGAAGCACAAACCGATGACGCAGCAGGAATCGCTTACAGAGTCACTTCACGACTCAGCAGGATTGTTCTGTATTTGTTTTTAACTGTTGGGCTCAGAGGGAACCGGCTTCCTATCAAACAGAGAGAAAACTAAACTCAAAAGTGGATTTTGTGGGCAGTTTTGTCTGTTTTTCACCTTTAAATCTGGTAAAAGTTGCTGATGAAGTTATAAAATCACAATGTTCATATATGGAGGAGGTCGGGCTGGATGGACGGGTCAATAAAACACCATTGTTTTGGTTTGTTTTGTGGTTTATTGTCAATATATTTATACTAATTTAACTGTTGGGCTCAGAGGGACCTGGCTTCCTATCAAACAGAGAGAAAACTATACTCAAAAGTGGATTTTTTTGGGCAGTTTCATCTGTTTTTGACCTTTAAATCTGGTAAAAAGCTGCTGATGAAGTTATAGAGTCACATAATTGGTGCAGGGAGGAGGTCGGGCTGGGTGGACGGGTCAATAAAACACCATTGTTTTGGTTTATTTTGTGGTTTAATGTCAATATATTTACAATCTGAAACAACAACAGTCTGTTCAGATCCCACGTCCATTCCAAAGAATGCAACTTTTCTAGAACATACATGATGACTGTCACATGACTCCACGCGTTTGTTTTTAACTGTTGGGCTCAGAGGGACCTGGCTTTTGTATTAAACAGAGAGAAAACTAAACTCAAAAGTGGATTTTTTTGGGCAGTTTTGTCTGTTTTTGACCTTTAAATCTGGTTAAAAGTTGCTGATCAAGTTATAAAATCACAATGTTCATATAGGGAGGAGGTCGGGCTGGATGGACGGGTCAGTAAAACACTTTTTTTTGTGTTTTGTGGTTTAATGTCAATATATTTATACTAATTTAACTGTTGGGCTCAGAGGGAACTGGCTTTTGTATCAAACAGAGAGAAAACTAAACTCAAAAGTGGATTTTTTGGGCAGTTTTGTCTGTTTTTCACCTTTAAATCTGGTTAAAAGTTGCTGATCAAGTTGTAAAATCACAGTGTTCATATAGGGAGGAGGTCGGGCTGGATGGACGGGTCAATAAAACACCATTGTTTTGGTTTGTTTTGTGGTTTAATGTAAATATATCTACAATCAGAAACAACAACATTCTGTTCTGATCCCACGTCCATTCCAAAGAACGCAACTTTTCTAGAACATACATGATGACTGTCACATGACTCCACACATATGTTTTTAACTGTTGGGCTCAGAGGAACCTGGTTTCGTATTAAACAGGGAGAAAACTAAACTCAAAAGTGGATTTTTTGGGCAGTTTTGTCTGTTTTTGACCTTAAAAACTGTTAAAAGTTGCTGATCGAGTTATAAAATCACAATGTTCATATAGGGAGGAGGTCTGGCTGGATGGACGGGTCAATAAAACACCATTGTTTTGGTTTGTTTTGTGGTTTAATGTCAATATATTTATATTAATTTAACTGTTGGGCTCAGAGGGACCTGGCTTTTGTATTAAACAGAGAGAAAACTAAACTCAAAAGTGGATTTTTTTGGGCAGTTTTGTCTGTTTTTGACCTTTAAATCTGGTTAAAAGTTGCTGATCAAGTTATAAAATCACAATGTTCATATAGGGAGGAGGTCGGGCTGGATGGACGGGTCAATAAAACTCCATTGTTTTGGTTTGTTTTGTGGTTTAATGTCAATATATTTATACTAATTTAACTGTTGGGCTCAGAGGGAACTGGCTTTTGTATCAAACAGAGAGAAAACTAAACTCAAAAGTGGATTTTTTGCTTCAGTTTCATCTGTTTTATGAACTCAATAGTACTTTGAAAACTGGTAAAAGCTGCTGATAAAGTTAAAGAGTCATATAGTTGGTGCAGGGAGGAGGTCGGGCTGGATGGACGGGTCAATAAAACACTTTTTTTTGGTTTGTTTTGTGGTTTAATGTCAATATATTTACAATCAGAAATAACAACAGCCTGTTCAGATCCCACGTCCATTCCAAACGACGCAACTTTTCTAGAACATACATGATGACTGTCACATGACTCCACACATATGTTTTTAATTGTTGGGCTAACTAAACTCAAAAGTGGATTTTTTGGGCAGTTTTGTCTGTTTTTAACCTTTAAAACTGGTAAAAAGCTGCTGATGAAGTTATAGAGTCACAGAATTGGTGCAGGGAGGAGGTTGGACTGGATGGACGGGTCAATAAAACACCATTGTTTTGGTTTATTTTGTGGTTTAATGTCAATATATTTCAAACAAAGAGAAAACTAAACTCAAAACTGTCTTTTTTGCTTCAATTTCATCTGTTTTTTGAACTCAATAGTACTTTGAAAACTGGTAAAAGCTGCTGATAAAGTTAGAGAGTCATATAGTTGGTGCAGGGAGGAGGTCGGGCTGGATGAACGGGTCAATAAAACACCATTGTTTTGGTTTATTTTGTGGTTTAATGTCAATATATTTACAATCAGAAATAACAACAGCCTGTTCAGATCCCACGTCCATTCCAAAGAACGCAGCTTTTCTAGAACATACATGATGACTGTCACTTGACTCCACGCATTTGTTTTTAACTGTTGGGCTCAGAGGAACCTGGTTTCGTATTAAACAGGGAGAAAACTAAACTCAAAAGTGGATTTTTTGGGCAGTTTTGTCTGTTTTTCACCTTTAAATCTGGTTAAAAGTTGCTGATCAAGTTATAAAATCACAATGTTCATATAGGGAGGAGGTCGGGCTGGATGGACGGGTCAATAAAACACCATTGTTTTGGTTTGTTTTGTGGTTTAATGTCAATATATTTATATTAATTTAACTGTTGGGCTCAGAGGGACCTGGCTTTTGTATTAAACAGAGAGAAAACTAAACTCAAAAGTGGATTTTTTTGGGCAGTTTTGTCTGTTTTTGACCTTTAAATCTGGTTAAAAGTTGCTGATCAAGTTATAAAATCACAATGTTCATATAGGGAGGAGGTTGGGCTGGATGGACGAGTTAATAAAACACCATTGTTTTGGTTTGTTTTGTGGTTTAATGTCAATATATTTACACTAATTTAACTGTTGGGCTCAGAGGGAACTGGCTTTTATATTAAACAGAAAAAACTAAACTCAAAAGTGGATTTTTTGCTTCAATTTCATCTGTTTTTTGAACTCAATAGTACTTTGAAAACTGGTAAAAGCTGCTGATAAAGTTAAAGAGTCATATAGTTGGTGCAGGGAGGAGGTCGGGCTGGATGGACGGGTCAATAAAACACCATTGTTTGTGGTTTAATGTCAATATATTTACAATCAGAAATAACAACAGCCTGTTCAGATCCCACGTCCATTCCAAAGAACGCAGCTTTTCTAGAACATACATGATGACTGTCACATGACTCCACGCATTTGTTTTTAACTGTTGGGACAGAGGAACCTGGTTTCGTATTAAACAGGGAGAAAACTAAACTCAAAAGTGGATTTTTTGGGCAGTTTTGTCTGTTTTTGACCTTTAAATCTGGTTAAAAGTTGCTGATCAAGTTATAAAATCACAATGTTCATATAGGGAGGAGGTCGGGCTGGATGGACGGGTCAATAAAACACCATAGTTTTGGTTTGTTTTGTGGTTTAATGTCAGTATATTTACAATCAGAAACAACAACAGTCTGTTCAGATCCCACGTCCATTCCAAAGAACGCAACTTTTCTAGAACATACATGATGACTGTCACTTGACTCCATGCATTTGTTTGATTTACTATCGATGAGCCAATCACAGTGGTCGATTTAATATGATCTAGTGGTAAGTAATGTCTGTTTAAACTAATAATGAATAATTAAATATAAAGTGACATCACTAAAATGTTGTAAAAGATATATAATCTAAAAGGCATGCCATTTTCTCTGGTGGAAGGAATCTGCACTGGAAAAAGAGATTTAAAAGAAAAATTCCCACGACTTAATTAAATACATGGTTACATGATAAACAGAAAAACACTTTGTAGATTAACTTTTTAGGATGTAAAATTTATTTTGATGGGTTGTGTTGACATAATGTTGAATCAACTTAACTTTCTGAGTAACTTAATATCAAATTTTTTGCATTAATTAATTTAAAGCGAAATTTAAGTTGATGTAACTCAATTAAAACGGCTTTATAATGTGATTTTTCTTCACCTTGAGTTCAGGATTTAAAGCCTGCTCCTCAATCTTAACATATCTGGACAACTTCAGATGTTTAAGACTAAAAATTAAAAATATATTTGATTGAAGACGAAAACGTAATTCCACTAAACTTAATGTAGTTAATTGGTTGAACGTAATTTCACTAGAAGTTGTCATAGCTCAAAAAGAGTTTAAATATTATTTCTTAGAGCGTAAGTTAAAGAAAAACTGAGGAATGAAGAGAGAAATTCTGTTACGACCTGATGTTCTGATGATATAATCAGCTGATAGTTCATCCTACTGATTTTACACACAGAATATTCATATTAAGGGTTTTGGATAAACACATTTCTGCATATATTACGAAACTGATGACACAAAAAACAAAATTAAAAAAAAATGATGCAAAATATTAATATATGCAATGTGTTTTCAAGCATCACATGAGTTAACCTTTCATGCAAAAGAAAGAAACTTGTGTTTTTATTCAGACAAAATGTCCTGTAAGACTATTTATTGGCATTTTTTATATTCGGTGGTCTCTGGCATATTGTGTTTTAATATATATTTTAGAAGAAATAAGATAAGATAGGACTTTATTAATCCTGAAAGATATTCTAGTGCCAAATATTGATCAGAAAACAAAACTGCATAACAAGAAAAGCAGTGCCTAATAGAAAATCAATAAGGCATAAGTAGGATACATTATTAAAATAAAACAATAGGCTAAAATAAGACTGGAATAGAAAAGTAAGAAGTAAAACCTGCAACGAATCTGAGGTAGAAGGGTAATATTACACACGATAACGAAATATTGCATGTGGAGTTGAAATATTGCACCTTATAAATGAAATATTACATTATAGATGCAGCATTTCAGTGTTTCTTGAAACAAACTGGGCTCTGGACGGGAGAAGACGCTGTATTCTGATCACACTCTGATCGACATGCAAGACGTTTAAAAAGTTAAAAGCTGAAGGTTTGGAGGTCGGGATTTAAACGGCTGACAGACGAGCCGACGTTAATGCCGGAGAGACGGCTCCAGTTTGAGGTTTTCTGAGGCGAAGTTCAAAGAAGCGCCGACCTGCTCCGACTCCCAGAAACACTCATTTACTCTGAGTGCCGAACGCTCGCAGCCACTCCACATATTGCAGCGCGACGACAGGCCGAATGACGCGTTGAGGATTTATTCTCAGACACCTGAAGTTTGGCTGTCAGAGGTGACGCTGCCGGTAAAAGTCTGCCGGTCCTGTGACGTTCGCAGCAGCTGAACTGAGTCCCAAGTGATGCAGCGTAAATCAGCTGCAGGAGGCTCAGAGATGGAAAAACACGATCGGGATGCTCTGAAATCTGACCTGCATGTCCTCAAACTACATTTAGGTCGACTGCAGAGCATCAGCAAACTTCAGAGGTCGTCTTTTTGAGGTTTGTAAAATTTACACTGCTCAAAAATAAAGAAAACACTTAAACAACAACTCCTGTGAAATCAGCCTGTTCAGTTAGGACACCTGCTGCTGTGCAAATGAAACAGACCACAGGTGGAAATGAGAGGCTGCACTGCAAAAACTCCACATCTTACCAAGTTAATTCGTCTTGTTTTTAGTCCAAATGTCTCAACCCACTTGATTTAAGATAAATTCACTTTACAAGTAACATTTCAGCAACATGGAGGGACGTGTTTTAAGACAATTAAATATCTTGTTAAGTCAAACAATCTTGAAATGATCTTGTTTTAGTTGTATTTTACAAGAAACAAGGTTCATTTCATTTCATACATGTTTCAAGCTGAGCTGTTGTTTGTATCAGATAAATTATCTTGATTTAGGAGCTTGTTTGTGCGTCGCTGCCACCCATAAAACCAAAACATCGACACTAGTCACGCCCATCCCTTCCCTGGGTGCACTGGTGCTTATTGGTGCATGTGTCTGCACGAGTGTCGCAAGTAGCAGCTCTTGGTTTCATTTTGGTTTCATGATTGACATGTGAAAGGAGGGAGACCTGCGGCGTAACCAGCAGCTTAACCCACATCCACATGGTCGTCTGTTGCTTCTTAGCACACACATATTTATCAGTAATGCACAGAACTGTCACTCTTGTCCAACATATAAGGTTGATACCGCTAATTTTGATGTTGGTGCGCTTCTTTTAACAAACCGATACTTCAGACTTAGATATAACAGTGTATTACAGATATTACTTGGAGGGTTTCACTCTGTTAGAGGCCCAGAAGTCTCCTTCTGCTCATGCGGGACACTTTCGAGTCGTATGAAGTTCACACAGGAGATCACATACAAGCAGCATTTAATTGGAAATGTGAACGAACTCGCAAAAAAACATCGGATTTCGCAAAAAAATCCGCATTGAGCATCAAGCCCTGCAGTCTGAACGTAGCCTAAGAGGCATTTCACATCATGTGGCTGCTTCTAGCTCATATTTAGCTTCTGACTGATCCATAATAATGATCACTACAATCATCATCATCTTCCTCCTGCTGCTCCTGTAGCTTTGTCCTTTCCCTTCCCTCCTGTCCCTCCTCCGTCTGTGTTGTTCTTCTGTGACCTTTACTCTGAACGTCCTTTAACCATAAAACCCATCTGTCGGCCTCAAACAGCCGCACGGCTCATTTTACCGCCTGAATCAGAGATGCGTCATTAATCTTCACAGCTGGATTTTACCCCCAATAAACACGTTAACGTCATTATTACCCTGAAATACCAACTGACAAGATGACTCAGTGTTTACTTCATGGTTTAAAGCATAAATCTATTTAAAAATAACATCTGTGTTGTGCATCTTTGGGGTTTTGACTGTCATGAAGACCAAACAAGGTGCAATAAAAATGGGCATTTTTCACTATTTTCTTGCACTTAATAGGCTAAATATTTAAATAGTGAAGGAAAAAATTCAGATGTATTGACAATAAAATGCATTCATATGTTTTCTGAGTCTTAATTAAGTAAGCAATTGATAAAATTTGACAAATAGTAAAACTTATTTGTGTTCAATAAGTTTTTGACACAGAGTTAGACAGGATGAGATAATATTTTCTACTTCATTGGTCAAAATGTACTTTTAATTCTGATCATATAACCTTTAAAATAGTAAAAAAAAAACACAAAACAAAAAAAGTACTGGCTGCAGCACCAACAAACTGCACAGTGATTAAAATACATTTTCTAAAGAGAATTTTTCATGACATCTTGTGTATTTTTTATGTCTAATGAGGGATATTTACAAGTCATCTCTAATTCTTTTCTATTTGTCACTGAACATATCTAATTTTACATAAATATTAACAGTATTCAGGGTTTCCCCCAGTGCTTTATAAGCCTGGCGGGCCGCCAGGCTTTCCTTGCCCCCCCTCCAGGCTAAGCGTCACTTGTTTATTTATTTTAAACAGGTTTCTTTATGCACCAAAACAGTGATAGCAAAGACGGTATACAGAGCTTTTAACAGCATCTTGTGATATGGTTGAAAGCGCAATGGTGACATTTTATGGTCGATACGTGATCTTTTTCCAAAGTCGGAGGAGCACTGAGGAGACGATGAGCCGCTCGTTCACCTCCAGGCCAAGGGGAGTTCATCCCCGGCGAGCCGACCGAGCCGCGGCTCCATGATGAGGCAGAGCCAGTGGAGTTAGCACGGATGTTAGCACGTCGTCGGAGCAGCCTTCTGCGAGCCGCGATGGTAAACATGGAACTAGTGGATTTAATCCAAAATGGTTAGCTGACCCTAAATTTAGCGGATGGCTCTATCAGACCCAGTATGGTAAACCCAGACGGACTGATGCACTGATCCAACCTGAACCATGAACTGATCACACAGCACAGCAGACCTGTTCAGCCTCTGAGTTCCCTGGTTTTACCCCTTGGTCATGTTTACACTTTTTAAATTATGTTTATTTATTTTACGTTTAAATGTGACCAGCAATGGCTTGTTTTAAGATTCACTAGTATTTAACTTAAGTGAAAACAGTTGATATTATTTATTTTAATTGTAATTTTTTTGTGTTTGTTAAAACCGTATTTCAAGATTGTGCCTTTTTGTAAGAATCTACATTTAAGTATTGTTAATAAATGGCTTATAATAACACGGAATAGTTATAATTTCAAAATTTTTGTCAACTTTTAACTTTTTTTTTTTTTTTAAACAAAAACACGGTGGGCGGCCGGTGGGCTTCTCTACCACCAGGCTTAGCAAGTTTTCTGGGGGAAACCCTGAGTATTAATCTTGAATTAATGAAAATAATTAGCTATGTTTTGTTAAAAAAAAAGAAAAACAGTAGAGTGAAACCTCTTGTAGATGTTGTAAAAATGGAAATTGCTAAATATCTATAGTATGTAGAGCCTCCATTTTTTCCAGTGTTGGTATCAAAAAATTGTCACAGAGAGAGAAAATGACAAAAACAAGAAAAATTACTAACACAAAACCTACTGGACCAATAAAATAAATGCAACATGGCTCAAAAATGGCAAATAGAGGAGCAAGTTGTTGGAAGATACATTCAGCATGGTGTATCAGTTTTATCTACTAAACAGAAAGGAAAAATTTGTAAAATTTACTTTTAATGTGACTAAAATTTCCTAATTTAATTTAAAAAATATATAAATTGTGTGGTTTTTCCCACTTCTAGGTTTTTAATGTGATTTTACATTAAACATGTACATTCTGAGTCTGTTTTTGTCATTTTATGCTCATGTAAAAATGCTAAAAAAAAAAATAAAATTGAACATAAAAAATTCCATAAACAGTGTGTGTGTGTGTGTGTGTGTGTGTGTGTGTGTGTGTGTGTGTGTGTGTGTGTGTGTGTGTGTGTGTGTGTGTGTGTGTGTGTGTGTGTGTGTGTGTGTGTGTGTGTGTGTGTGTGTCACCTGTCCGTCAGCGCTGAATGCGAGGCAGGCGATGCCATGTGTGTGTCCGTCCCTCAGCAGGGAGACGGTTTGGACGGTGAACGAATCCCAAACACAGACGTACGGATCCTTCCCAACCTGACCGGTGGCCACCAGGGAGCGCTCCGGGTGAAGGGCCAGGCTGGGGGGAGGAGAGACGGAGGAGGACGGGGGAGGAGAGACAGATTCATACATTTAATTGGTTAAGATCTCATTCGTTTAGCCAAAGTCCTGTAATCAAGCAAATATGAAGTCTTTAAATGCAGCTGTACAGGAGAAGCAGTTCTCCTTTAATCAGTGTGAAAATCCTCCATTACAAGAATAAAACTCTAATTTACTAAAACTAGATTATTGATCCTGATGCATCAAAGGTTCAGCAGCATTTCACTGATAAATAATATTAGAGATCTTCCCCGACTATGATTAGTTGAACTAAATCTCTCACTGTTTTTAAACCTCTTTTATATCTGTGTGAATTTTAACACGTTTCATTATTATTTTTTGTTCGTTTGTATTTTATTTTTGTTTTACAGTTGCTGTATTATTAAATCACTGTTTTCATGGTTGCTGCATTGTTGTTTTACTGTCCTGACATCATTTTATTGTTTTGTTTTATTGTTATTTCACTGTTATGTTGCTGCTTTATGGTTGTTTAAGTGATTTATTATTATTTTCTGTTTTATTTTTGTTGCTTTTGTGTTGTTTTAAATCCGTATGTGAGGCACTTTTTTAAACAAAACTTTTAAATTATATGATCTGTAAAGATAAATCTAATCAAATCCAGCTGCTCCACTAACTTTTATTCAAAAACAAACACATCATTCAGCCAAAAATGTTTGTATTTAGAATTACGTGTCGCCTCATTGGCATGTGCATCCTTTGTTTGGATATTTATTTAAATATTTTGTTGATATTTATAACAACAAGTTTAGATAGAATTAGATTCAGTCTGGCCTAAACTTATTATTTATTGACGTAGCTCCTTTTACAGATTCTGTGATCAATATGTTTATTTCTGGAGGAGCAGAGTCACTTCAGATTAAAATAGACGTTCTTATTTAGCCGCTTCAGTCGGCTCTGTTTTATTTCTGTGAGGATGAAATATGACGTTTCTATAAATAATCACAGCAAAGCAGGATGAGGAAGAAATGGATTTTATTGTCTTAAATTAACTTTTAGAGTAAAAATAAGCGCTTTTCATAGGCCTGTCTGCTCCGTCTTTATGTTCCTGTCAGAGGGTCACTGCTCTCCTTTACAAAGGCGGCTATAAATACACTCTCAGCTTAATGGCGTCGTTATTAACACACAGTCTGTTCTCTGTTGACGGAGTAATGATCCCTGATGCCGAGCGTCTCTGTGATGTTTGTCCTTTGATGCGGCTCAGTGCGACGTTACAGAGACAGAAAGTCAAACAAAGAAGTCGCACATCAGGCTTTGCTATATTTACTCGAGTACGGCCCTGAAACGGAGCTAAAAGCTGCACTAAAATCATCAAAATAAACTGTGAACAAGCAAGTTATGCAATAGAATCTAACTTATTTCCACAGATGTGACGCTCCTGTAGTGTACAAGGCCTGGATTATGAGTGTTTTCCTTTACATTACATTAATAAAGACATTTCCATCGTAAATTAATGCAGAAAAGAAACAAAAAAATCAAAAAATCAAGTGTTTGATGCTCAGAATTACGTCCCACCTAGTGTTTAAACAAATCTACTCCCATGTACATGCAAAAAATATGAATTATACAAGCTGTACTTTGATACAAGATGCATTCACTGACTCTCCTCTTTCCATTTCAGTAAATATTCAGATTTCATTAACTTTAAAGGACCTCGCATCATCAGGTAAACTCTTCCAAATGAAACAGGGAATTTCGCCTCCCAGCCAATCGCTGATTTGCTGCACGTCATCCCCTCTTTCTCCAAACGTTTCCTCTCTCCTGCTGCTAAATATCCCCCAAAAAATAAATCTATAAAGGAAAGATTTACTATTTCCAACACGTCCTCCCATCTAAGCAGCTGCTCTTGTTGAAGTCCTCAATGTCATTCACTTGAAGAAAACACAACGGCAGAATTTCCCATTCGGTATTTTTGGATCTCATCGCTGCATTTTAAACAGCCGACCACCACATATTAACAGAGCCACTGGAAAACTGGGTGGGACTTTACAGCACAGAACTAAACTGGTTTGAATCCCACTTAAATTATAGGGTCTGCTTTCTATCTATTAATAATTACAGGTCTGAGTGGACAGAAAAACCCTGTGGAGTTCCCCAAGGCTCCATTCTGGGGCCTCTTCTGTTCAATATCAACATGATCCTGCAAGCCCAGAATATGAAAACAACTAATCTCCCACACACTAATAATTGAATGTCCCAAAACTGTCTTCAGTTAAACCAGGGGTCGGCAACCTCGAAATATTAAAATAAAATAATATATATAGATTGTATTATTTTTCGTCACTCAAAATATGCGTCACACTCTCCGACAGCCCGCCAAAACGCCGTACATTTATCGAGACTTTCAACTCCAGGTAGGCCAAGTATGGATAAATCTAAGAAAAGAAAAATATCTGAACAAAATAGAACATTTAATAATGCATGGGAAGATTCATTTGCATTTACCTCTGACGATAACGGGTTACCAGTATGAAACCCGTTATCGTCAGAGAGAAATGTTTTAAGAAACCTACAAAAACATGAAGAAATATGCATTTGGAGTCCTGTCGATCTTCGGATCCACATATGCATGTGAGCAGCTATTCTCCACCATGAACTATGTTAAAAACAAACACCGCTCACGCCTCACAGACGGCAGCTTACAGTCCTGCGTAAAGATGAAAGTGACTTCCTACAGCCCTGACTTGCGCGCATATATATATATATACACATGTTTATGTATATCATCTTCGTTTCAGATGTCAAAAAGTGTTTGCGGCTCCCAATGTTGTCTGTTCCGTGTAAACCGGGTCGTAATGGCTCTTTGAGTGTTAAAGGTTGCCGATCCCTGAGTTAAACAAACACAAAACTAAAGTTGTTGTGTTTGAAGTCAAGGAAAAACAATTAAAAGACAGGAATCAGCTTCAATCGGTAATGTCAAAAAACACAAACAAAGCCAGAATCTTGGTGGGGTCATTACCTTAGACATAAATCTGGCTTTTAATTATATTCAAATGTCTATTTTATAGACACCGATGAGACATAACATTACAACCACCTGCCTAATATTGTGTTATGTGGTCCAAAATGCTCTGAACCAGTGGGCATGGACCAGAGGACCTCTCAGGGTGTCCTATGGGGTCTGGAACCAGGACGTTGGCACTGGATCCTTTGGGTACTCTGTCTTGTGTCAATCCAACTTGTTCCACTGCATCCTGTTGATGCTTCATCATAATGGGCTGTAGGAAGTTTGGAGGTCAGATCAACATGTTGGACCATTGTCATGTTCCTCAACATGTTCCTGATTGGTTGATGTTGTTTCCATGTGGTGGGGTGCATTTTCATCCAGTGACATTTGGGATTTCCATTTGCATGAGGGAGTGTGTTTGTTGTGGGACCATGTCTATTTGGGTGTCTAAGTCTGATCAAGGTTTTCCATCAGAACACCACATAGTACCAATATGATCAATGTTATTCACTCCACCTGTCAGTGGTCATGATGTTGGGGCTGATCGGTGTAGTTTTAGGTTTCTTTTACACGAAATTTTGATGCTTTTTATGTTTTATACAAATTACTTTGAATTCCCTTGTTGCTGAAATGTGCAGTACAAATAAATGATTTAACAACAAAATAGGCTGACTGTCAATGACTCCTAAAACAACATATTTGGGCTTCACAGTTCAACCATTTGGCTGCACATCTGACCAAAAACCTGTGAAGCGTAATCAAACATTTGGTGGCAGCAGTACATCTGACATTTTGTGAGTCTGCTTGTTATTTTTTAAACCCATATTCTGTGTTGCATCTCCACATCGGAGAGCGACTCATTCTTTAGACACTTTTCCCTGCAGTTTGACTCACAGGTGTCTCTATAATTCACGCCTGGCCTGGAGGATCGCCTCACTGCAGTTTGGTTTTATACTTTAGCTTCGGGATATTTTCTGTAAAAGCTGAGTTTTGCATATCCTGCTGACATTTGCTCAGAATTGCAAAGTGTCTTTTTAGCCGTTTCAATGTCCTTAATGCACTTTGTTTTTGCTGTTGAACTCTGTTAACAGTGTTGGTTTTAATTTGCTAGCTTCAGCGTTCTGGCTGCTTCCCGCTGTCACACCGTATTATTGCGTCTCAGTTGATGCCGGCTGCAAACAGCGTTGATGTCTGAACAGAATCACGTGGAGCGTCAGGTGGTTTGGTTTGGATGGGGGTCAGCAGAATGTTCCTTTGGAGGAGGGGCCACCAGCTTAAAGTATCCATGCATCATCACTGCATCTTATTTTCTTACTTTATATTTATCGTATAATTTCATTTTGATTGGTTTTTTATTATTTTTTGAATAGTTTTTCTACTTATTTTTTATAACTATGTATGTACACACCTCCCACCTGGTGAAGAAGGCCCAGCAGAGACTTTTCTTTCTACGGAGGCTGAGAAAGGCCAAACTCCCCTCACAGCTTCTCATCAACTTCTACAGGAGCGCGATTGAGAGCATCCTGTTCTACTGCAGCACCGTCTGGTCGTAAAGACTGCACAGTGGATTGTGGGTGCTCAGCCTCCCAGCCTGGGCTCTGTCTATGCTAGCCGGCTGAGGAAGAAGGCCAGCAGCGTCGCCAGAGACCCCACCCATCCAGGACGCAGACTGTTTGTCCCCCCTTCCATCAGGGAAAAGATTCAGGACATTAGAATCAAGAACCAGCAGACTGAGAAACAGCTTCTTCCCCAGAGCTGTTGCCGCCATCACACCCCCCACCCATTGCCCCACCATCCAGACATCCCCAGCTTGATAGGACAGTTCAGCTGAACCTGCACCCCACCCCCTCCTCCACCTCCAGGCTCATTCCCACTATTTGCACTATTTATATGATCAGTCCTGCAACACTTGAACACTTTGTCATATGTATATAATACTTTGTTTGAATTATTTTTATTTATCTTTTTATCTATTTTTATTCTTATTTGCATCGCTGCTAATTGTCGTGTTCTTCCATAGAAATTTCGTTGTACTTCTGCACAATGACAATAAAGTCTTTTTATCTTTATCTTGTATACAGGTATATGTATATGTATATTTGTAAATGTTCTAACAACATCAGACAGCAACATTACACTATTTCTATGCTGCATTTCAATCAGCAAAAAACATCATTTTAGATATTTGATGTTATTTGAAAGATATATATATATATATATGTGTGTGTGCATCGTTGCCCATTAAGTTGGAATAGTTTAGTTTTCAGACACATTCCTCTTTTATTCCTATTTATACACATCAGTAATCACTCTGACTAGGTCCATGGCTGTGTTTTCCTTTTCCTGCTTTAAATCTGCAGGCAGTAAGTCCATGTTTTCAGAATTGGCTGCATAATTTTCAACCAAATTTGACACAGAAGTTCCCCAGGCTATGTCTCGTCCGGCGCAAGTGGAAATAACACGCCAGACACTGCTTTCACTCCGACAGGACGGACACAAACAAGCCAACGTCGCTGATTTGGGGTCTGTAAAATCCTCAAACATCATCGAGAGGAGGGTCATTTGAGGCCATAAAATCTCCAGGACGACCTCGACTGACCACCAGACGAGTTGATCGGCAATCAGAAAGTGTCGTTTGTGGAGAAAACACAGAAGTAAAAATATTTTATTCTAGCTTTATGGGCAACAGTGTGTGTGTATATACATATACATACATATTAAGGTCATTAAGCATCACAGAAGACTTGCCCTTTACCTGGATAGCACTTTTGGATTTTATTCGGTATAGGCAGATACTAAATACTAAATGACTTGGATCAGATCAGAGGCCAAAAAGTCAATCAGGACGTCTCTGATGTAATTAATATGTAATTATTACTAATGATGTCATTTATTGTATCTGATCACTCACAAGGGTTGATTTTCAGCAAAACCAGTAATTTCACTGAGATTGTGGTATTGTCAATTTTACCTAAGTACAGGATGAGCATGTGTGTGTGTAGTCAGGTGTGTAAAACGTGGAGCGGCTGTGTATGAAATATTAGAAGCAGCAACAGAGCAGAAATAGAACAGGTGTGTCAGCCATGAAGCCCCATTGATCTCAGAGATGTTGTCTGCGTGCACACACACACACGTACACACACACAGACACACACACACTTCGACATCGACTCCTCTCCTCCTCAACCTGCCAGCCAATGAGCCTGCTAGCTGCCGCGGTTGCCATGACGACCACATTGCCAAGGGCAGGGAGCTGAGGACTCAGCACGACAACTGTGGAGTCAAGGTCAAACGTCACCAAACACACACACACCTGAACACACACACCCCCCTCTGCTGGGTGACGTGTGACAACTTAACGTCTCCATTCACCTTATTTACACTGTGAAATGCTTTTCTGACGCTTCTGCACATTTTACACACACAGCAGCATGCGAGGACTTTTATTTTGAAAATGACCTCAGCGCATCGGTGGTGGAGGTCACTGAATGTGCAACCAGCAGCTCTTTGTGAATCACAATTCTTCGTGACATTACGCAACAGACACCAGGACCTTTGTTACAGGAGTTTTTCTGGCCACTAACAGGTGCACATTTGTAAAAAAATCCACGACATGAGCATCATCCGGACACGCTGAGGCGGATTCACAATAAATCAGAGTGTGGCATATTTTAATCTACCTGCCAGTTAAATTCTGATTATTGCTCTTCACATGGTTCAACCAAAAAGTTTAATCTCTGCCAATATAAAGCAAAAATATATTTAAATTTGGCCCCCACTCCCCTTAATGTAGTCTGCCTGTGCTGTGATACTCTGCTCCCAGTGCTCCTGCAACACTTGAAACTAGTGACGTCTTGATCAAGGTTTTTATATCGATCCAGTCTGACCCATGTCATGTAATATTTAGTATCCACTGACAAAGAGTCCCAATACAGAATCATTTTCCTAGATAACACACACGTTATCTAGGCGGGGCGGGGCGGCTGTCCACTGATTGCAAGGTTGGCGGTTCGATCCCCGGCCCCTCCACATGCCAAAGTGTCCTTGGGCAAGACACAGAACCCCAAGCTGCTCCCAATAGTAGATTAGCGCCTTGCATGGCAGCTCTGTCACCATTGAAGTGTGAATGGGTGAATGGGTGAATGGGTGAATGCGAAACACATTGTAAAGCGCTTTGGAACCACTAAGGTAGAGAAAAACGCTATATAAGTGCAGACCATTTACCATTTACGTTAAGTGTTGTGGATTAGCTGTAGTACCTGGTTGTGCGACAGGATAACTATCTAATAATAATAATAATAATAATGTATCCTTTATTAATCCCCTTGGGGAAATTCCTCTCTGCATTTTGACCCATCCTAGTTAGAAGCAGTGGGCTGCCACGTTGCAGCGCCCGGGGAGCAGTCGGGGGTTAAGGGCCTTGCTCAGTGGCCGCAACGGGGGATCGAACCTGTGACCTTCCGATCAGTGTCCCCAGGCTTAACCTGTTGCGCCGCCACTCCCCATCTATGCATACTGTTCAATACTAGAGTAGTAGACAGTGCTATGTTGGCGAGCAGAGATCATTGTGGGGGTTTAGCTAGTAAAGGGGCACCATGACCAAGACTCCTGTGATGCTTAATGACGTCCGCCCGGTGTTCATCTGTTATATCGGACCACCAAAGGATTCCTTTGTGCTGGTCGCATGTGTGACAACTGTTGTGGCGGCCTGCATCTCGTGTCTGAGGCTTACAATAATAATAATATCAGCACTTTATAGTGAAAAATAATTAATAATCGGTTCGACAATGATGCATTTGTGTGACAGCAGATGTAAACAAAGGATCAGACTCAGTTTCGTGGCACTACCGGTTTGTTGAACTCTACCTTGATCTGTCCTGATCCTCATCTTTGATCCTGCTGTTGGAATTGGGATCTGGTTTTGGCGAAGTTTAGGCGATCCAGCTTTCATTAGAAACGTTGTAAATAACTGTACTCTTAGGAGCACTGGGAGCAGAGCATCACCGCACAAGAACAATACTTCGACAGGGATCTCAGTCTCAGAACTTCTTGAAGACATTTTTGAGCCATTTTTTACTTCTAGTCTTTGCACAGTGTTTGTTCTGAATCTAGCCATATAATGTCGGATTGAGTGGGGTGTGTCCATTTATATTTGTATTGTAGTTGATTAGCCAGAGAATAATACTGAAAATTTGGTGCATCTAGACCTCCTTGAGACTTATTTTTTTTGTAAAGTAGTGAGTTTTATTCTTGGTATTTTATTTTTCCAATATAAGTGAGTAATTATTGAGTCTAATGTTTTGAACCAGGTGGATTTGGGGTGGGATGGGATCATTGAGAATACATATTTTATTTTAGGCAGAATAGTCATTTTTACTACTGCTATTCTGCCAACTATGGAGACTGGTAAGTTGAGCCAACGGAGTAAATCATCTTCTATTGTTTTCAGTAACGGTGTAAAGTTTAGACCGCTCAGCTCTGACAGCCTGGGGGAAATCTCGATGCCTAAATACGTGATATGGCCTGTGCATAGCGGGATAGGTGATTGCTGGGCTGCCACATCCCATTTCGTTTCATGTAGAGGAAGAATGGATGGTTTGTTCCAGTTTATTGCATAATCTGAGATTTTGGAAAATGACTGAATTGTTTTTATTACTTCTTGTACCGATGTTTTTGGGTCTTGAATGAAAAGTAGAATATCATCAGCGTATAGTGATATCTTATGAACTTGGGTTGTTTCAATACCTTTGATGCGTGGGTTTTGGCGAATTGCTGCTGCCAGGGGTTTAATTAAAATAGTGAACAACGATGGAGAGAGTGGACATCCCTGCCTAGTTCCCCAGTGAAACGTTGTGATGTTAGTCCACTGGTTGTGACTGTGGCTGACGATGATGTGTATAAAATCTTGATCCAGTTAATAAACGACTCCCCAAAGCAAAATTTTTGCAGTGTGTTGAATAAGAATTTCCAGTTGACCCTATGAAAAGCTTTTTCTGCACCTAAAGTTGCTATGATTGTGAGATTTTTACTTCTAGTTTCCACAGAGGTGCAGGACTTTATATTGAAGTGAAAAATGAGCCCACAGTGGGTAAAAAAAAAACACAAAAAACTCCTGTGACCTGCTTGAGGTTTGGACGGTTGAAACCCCGTTCGCCTGGCCACTTTCATCACTGTGAATAATCTACAGCTTTCTTGCATAATCAACATCACCTGACTATTAAATAGAAGATTTATGTAACGATATATTACATTACTGTATTAATAAACCGAGGGACAGGCTGAGTCTGGGCACACAACAAGGTCTACAGTGTTAAAGATGTTTTTATCCAGTTTATTTCCCTGTCGGCTCTGCTTCCTTCTCCTCTTACTCTTGTTTATAAATCTAATATTCCTTTATCTTCTTCCCTTCGAGCGTCTCCCTCATTTCTCCTCCTTCACCCAGTTTCAGATGCTTCCTATTGTCTGCCTTTACCTCCTCCTCCTCCTCCTCCTCTCCTTCATCCATGTCCTTGGGACAAACATCCATCTGTTTGTTTAAACCAGCCGAGCCAAAACCAGGACTTCAGAAGCTGACATTCAATCCTGCACGCTGACCTTAAAACAAGCCTCCGCACTGAAATTGGGTGTTTTATCTTTTAGTCTTTTGTCCCCACAAGCAGGGAGAGTCCCCACAACGCGACTGTGTAAACGGATTAATGTCCCCACAACATGAGCAACACAGCTGCAAACACACACTGAAGTCCCTGGTGGTTATTTATAGGAGCTGCACTGATTTCACCGGCTGCTAATAATAGACTGTTGTGTGTTTGCCAACATGGAGCGAAGCGGAGATGATGTGATTTATAAATGATCCACCTGCACAGAGAACGAGAGCTGATTAGCCTAAGATGCTGCACAAGAAAGAAGCGTCGGGATGAGACAGGTTTATGTTGGTAATCATGCAGACTCCTTTGAAGTGTCTGAAATTTTTGAGAAAATTTGAAGCATTTTAAATTAATACAAATCTTTCAGAGTTCACGTTCACGCTGATCTTTGCCCGTCGAGTTGCATTTTGTTGCCGTACAAAGAGACTGTATGATAAATTAATTTTAAAAACGTCAGCTCTCGATGTTTAGAATCGTCCTTCTTGCATGTTGTGACACTGATAACTGGTTGGTTGATATGATCTCCTCTAAACAAATTCTCATCGGTGGGACAATCTCCGGTGTTACTTGCATAAAGAGAAAAGCTCTACATCAACAGCCTCAAGACAATAAAGTACTTCAGCATTGGCTAAATCCCTCTTTTAGATACAGTCTGTGGTCCAACATGAGTCTTCAGTGAGTTATGAAATCATCTGTAAAGTCACCAGAGGAAACGTCAAGTCGATGAAGAAATGTCTCCAATTGCATCAGCAAAGTAAAGCTTTCAGTTACCTGGATGCAACTCCTGCTACAAGCTGCTTAACATATAATAGACTGGTTAATTATGGCTGACATCTATAATTCAGTTCTTCCCATTCAAAGAGATCATTTTAGATTAGGGATGTTCCGAACCCAGTCCTAAGATCAGAATTGGGACCAATCACTAGGGATGGGGCCGATCCGATCCAGTAATTCACAGATCGGAAATTTTCGATCCAACCTGTGGAGATTTCCGATCCCTGAGCCATGTCTGTGCACGTCTGCTGAAAGGACTCCACAGGTGATTCCATGCTGCTGCTCTGCTACCTGGCTGCAAACTGGGGGATGGATTTCCTGAACGGAGGTGTGTCTCAATGAAACGCGGAGTAACGACACGCCTCCATTCAGGAAATCCACTCCACAGTTTGCATCCAGCTAGCAAGCGAGCATTTAGCATCACTGTGGCTAACTTTTCATCGTAGCTGTGTGGAAATATTTTACTATAGCGACACTGAAAAGCAAAACAGCAACGTGCAATGTTTGCAGAGTCGTTGTACCGAGAGGCGGAAGCTCCGTCGCGACCTACAATACAACAAACTTAATCAAACATTTGAAAAAGCATCACAGTAAAGAGCACAGCGGTTTGTTAGCCACGGGACAGAAAGACGAAAGGAGCCGACAGGAATCACTTCTGGAGTCATTCCTAAAGGTAAACTCCCACCAGACGACGTGTAAGCTAACGGGATCACCGAGAAGCTGCTCAACTTCATTGTACATCGATGACCAACCGTTATCAGTTGTAGAAAACGAAGGGTTTCACAGCTTGATTGAACACTTGCAGCCAAGGTCCAGGAGATATTTATCAGAGGCTCCCTGAACTATAGAACCGAGTGTCGACCAAGTTAGCTGAGAAGCTAAAAGGAGTTCCAGCCCTGAGCTTTACTACAGATGTTTGGATTTCGATGATCGCATAACCTCCTCCCTCAGGGTTCTTTGTAGGCGGAGGTAATCAACAATAACGATAATAATAATATTAAAGCAAACAAAGCTCTGGTATCGGAATAGTATCGGCTTCGGATCGGAAGTTGAAAATGTGGATCGGTGCATCCCTACCAATTACTGGACTTTTCACCTGATCGGTACTGAGCATGAATCTATGTCCAGGTCTTTGTTTACATCTGTTTTCACAGTGACAAGTAAAAGACACCCTGCAATAAACAACAGTTTGATATTTCTGTGGGGTACAGGAACAATGTCCTGGTTTATTCCAGCTTCATTGACCACTTTTGCACTGGTCAGAGGTCATTAAGCGTCACAGAAGTCTCTGTCATGGTGCTCCTTTACTAGCTAAGCGCCCACGATGCTCTCTGCTCCCCACCACATGACAACAACATCAACCAATCAGGAGCATCTTGAGGAACATGAATGGTCCAACATGTTAATCTGACCTCCAAACTTCTTACATCTTATTCTGATCAAGCTTCAACAGGATGCGGTGGAACAAGTTTGAGCATACTGTCAAAATGTACTTTTTAGATATCTCAAATTAGAGTTTTGACTGGGTGAAATGACACTGCAGATATCTGTAGTTACATCAGAAACTACAGCAAAACAGACTTGTCTTGCTAACGGCTTGCTGTAGCCACATATGATGGGAAAATTTCACCGCCATGTCAGAGCAACCAAGAACATTATGACCACAAGTCTCTGATGAATGAGGCTCTCATGTTTGTTTCTATTTTAAGACATCTTCTAACCATACTATAATAACGCAACTATCATAACATCATTATAACAACACCACGCTATCACTGCATCGGCTGCTGAAAAATCCCAGTCATTACTAGTTTTCCCAGCAGAGGGCGCTGTCAGGAAATTACACAGATAATCTAAGCCCAAACGTCGAGGGTCTTTCACCTGACAGCAATGATACATGTCTACATTAAAGGAAATATTCTTTATTAAACCCACGGCCTGATGCTCCGTCTGTGGACTGAACGTTAGTTTACAGCGAAAAGTGACGAGTTATGGCAGCGAAAAGTGTAAAAGTGAACACGAGCAGATCAAAGCAGCGTCTGAGAGTGGAGGCTGCTTCTGCCAGCGGGGAGATCTGACTGGAAACATTCATCATCCCAATTAACTGTCAATGAACACGCGAGCGCACACACACAGACACACAAAGAGCGGGTTAATTTATTATTCATATGGCATTTACAATATTCATCCGAGGATGTGAGCTCATTCCAGTTTAATTGGCTCGATTACAGTAAGTGTCTTTCTGTGTTCGCGTGGACGGGTTTTAGCTCCGCTGACATTCCTGACTTCTGAGGTCGTCTCAGCCTCACTGCTCAGGAAGAAGAAGTGTTTAACTAACAGTGAGACACAAAACAACCACAACCAGACACGAAAAACGGCTATGGAAAGACACGGAACGCCTACTAGACACAAAATCATGACAAAGAGACACGAAATGTTAAAAACGACACCTAGAATAATGATATAAAAGAACCTAAAACAGACACAAAATGCCAAAGACACACAAAACAAGATGAGGAATTAAAACATAAAGACACGAAACACAACAAAGATGCCGAAAAACACACATAAAATGACCACACAGAGAAACATAACAAAGAGACACAAAACAAACAAAACAAAGAATGACTGGAGACACAAGAAACACAAAATAACATGACCACAAAATGACCACAAAGAGACATAAAACAACCACAAACGATGCAAAACGACCGCAAAATACAGAAAACAACCAAAAAAGGACACAAAATTAACTTAATAAGACATGAAAAGACCACAAAGGCACAAAATGACCACAAATAGAAACAAAAGGACTTCAAAGAGACAAATGACTGCAAAGACACACAGAATAGCTACAGTAAGAGATGCAAAACAACCACAAATATTCAAAATGTTGACAAATGACGAAAAACAACCACAAAGCGACACAAATTGATCATAAAAAAGACATGAAACAGCCACCACAAGACACAAAATGTTGACAAATAGACACAAAATGACCACAAAATACAGAAAACAACCACAAAGAGACTCTAAATGGCTGCAAAGAGACACAAAATTAATACAATAAGACACAAAAAGACCACAAAGAGGCAAAAAACAACTACAAAAAGACATAAAACAACCATAAAGTGACATAAAACAACCATAAACAGACATAAAAGAGCCACCATAACACACAAAACAACCACAAAGATCCAAAATGTCGACAAAGAGACACAAAATGACCACAAACAGACAAAAAACAACCACAAAGCGACACAAACTGATCATAAAAAGAAATAAATAAGCCACCATAAGACACAAAATATCCATAAACACACAAAAAACAACCACCAACATACAAAATGTTGACAAATAGGCACAAAATGACCACAAATACAAACAAAAAGACCACAAAGAGACACAAAAAGTACAAAAACAAACAAAAGCGATCCTAAAAAGACACAAAATGGCCACAAAAAGACAGAAAATGACGGCAAAACACACAAAATAGCTACACCAAAGATAAAAATAACCACAACGACATACAAACAAACCACAACGACAAAAAATGTTGACAAATAGACACAAAATGACCACAAATATGAACAAAAGGACCACACAGAGACACAAAAAGACCACAAAGAGACAAAAAACAACCACAAAGAGCCACAAATCGACCATAAAGACACATAAAACAGCCACCACACGACACAAAATGACCACAAAAAGTCAGAAAATGACTGCAAAGACACACAAAACAGCTACACGAAGAGATATAAGGTGACCACAAACAGACATAAACAACCACAGATACACAAAATGTTGACTAATAGACACAAAATGACCACAAATAGAAACAAAAGGACCACAAAAAGTACAAAAAGAGACAAAAAACAATCACAAAAAGGGTCACAAAGACCCACAAAAACCAACCAAAGACACAAAACGTTGACAATGAGAGACAAACTGACCACAAGTAGACACAAAATTATCACAATAAGACACAAAGAGATAAAAAACAACCACAACCAGACGCAAAATGACGACAATGTGAAAAAAAATAACGCTGTCTGACTAGGAGTGTCCTCACAGGGATAGAAAGCCCGTCTCGTTCTGTATTTCAGCTCTCCGTCCTCCATCATCCGACCTCCGACCTCCAGCTTCTTCTTCTTCTACAGACTGAATGAAGCGGTGCAGGTGAGGGTATTAATAGCAGGAGTAGAAATGAGGGCAGCTTCTATAAATAACCGAGGAACTCCTGCTCCGTGTTTATTATACAACTGAAGCCTGTTTTCCCCCGTCGACCTTGTCGGGATAATTGAGAACACTGGAGAGTCTCTTATAATAATATTTTCATAGCCGGCACCATCTGGACTCCTCTGCTGCTACCAACTGCCTTTTACATATTTATAGAGAGGAGAAGTGAATTTACATGTTGGTGGTTTTCTTTTATCAGCGGGTCGAGTCAAATCCAGTTCAACAGACGAGGAAACCACTCAGGATAAATCCCGGTAATCCAATAAATCCACGTCTCAGGTCAGAGATGAAATAATTGGAGGTAAATCAGAAACAAGCGGGTCTCAGGTCGGCTCAAGATCAATCAAGACAAATCCAAGTGATGAAGACAAATCCAGGACAAAACTGAAGTAATCTGAGACAAGTGGTGGACATCTGAGACACGTGTAATCATCGAAGAATCACCGACATTAAACATTTTCCATCAGAAAATGAAAAAACTTTCAGCTTAAAGTTGTAAAAATTCATCAAAATCCCTTTATTCTACTGTCGCACACACAAAGCGACCAAAACCAGACAATATGACCACAAAAAGACACAAGACGACCACAAAGACGCACAGAATGACTGCAAAGAGACACTAAATGACTACAAAAAGACACAAACAAACACATAAAGGCATAAAACAACTGCAAACGGGCACAAAATGACTACAAAGACACATAAAATGACTGCAAAGAGACACTAAATGACCACAAAACAGCTACAAATAAACACACAAAGACATAAAACAACTGCAAATAGGCACACAACTACAATAACACAGAAAATGAACACAAAGACACACAAAATGTTTACAAACAGACAGAAACAACCACAAAGACACAAAAAATAACCACAAAATACAGAAAACAACCCCAACAAGAAACAGAATAACCACAAACAGAGAAAAAATGACTGCAAAGAGACACAAAATGACCACAAAACAGCCACAATAAGACTCAAAATGATGAAAATGAGACTCAAAACGACCACAAAGACACACAAAATGTTGACAAACAGACACAAACAACCACAGAGACACAAAATAAACACAAAGAAAGAAACAAGCAACTCCAACAAGGCACAGAATAAGCACAAAATACAGAAACCAACTCCAAATAGACACAAAGTGACTATAAAGAAACAAAAAACAACTCCAACAAGGCACAGAATGACAACAAATAGAGATAAAATGACTGTGAAGATACACAAAACACCACAAACAGAACAAAATGACAAACAAGACGAGACAAAACGACCACAGAGAGACAAAATATGATGACAAAGACACACAAAATGACTACAAACAGACACGATGCTAGTAAAAAACACAAAATGACTACATAGAAACACAAAATAAGCAAAAAAGAGACACAAAACAAACACAAAGAAACACAAAAAGACCACAAAGAGGCACGAAATGATCACATAAAACAGAAAACAACTGCAAAGAGACACAACGTGACCATAAAGACATAAAAAATCACCACGAGAGACACAAAATGACTAAAAAGAGACACAAGATGTTAAAAAAGAGACAAGAAAAGACACAAAACAACCTGAAATACACAAGCTGATCATAACGACACAAAACAATCACGTAGAAGCACAAAATGACCACAAGCAGACAAAAAGCAACCATAAAGACACAAAAAACAACAAAAAATGACGACAAAAGAAAAACAAAACGGCCACAAAATTCAGAAAACAAACACAAAAAGAAGTAACTGAAAAGTCACAGAACGACAGACATAAAGACTCGTAAAGAGACACAAAAAGACATAAAACATCCAAGAAGATATAATATGATCACAAAGAGACACAACACAACCACAAAAAAACACAGAACAACTCCAAAAAGGCATAAAGTGACAACAAAGACACACACAATGTTGACAAACAGACACAAACAACCGCAAAGAGACACAACCTGACAATAAAGAGAGACAAAATCACCAAAAGAGATGGAAAATCACCACAAAGAAACACAAAATGACCACAAAGAGACATAAAACAACCACAAAGAGACACAAAACCACCACAAAGAGACACAAAATGACCACAAAGAAACATAAAACAACCACAAAGAGACACAAAATGACCACAAAGAAACACAAAATGACCACAAAGAGACTAAAAACAACCACAAAGAGACACAAAATGACCAGAAAAAAACACAAAATGACACCAAAGAGACACAAAACAACCACAAAGAGACTAAAAACAACCACAGAGACACAAAACAACCACAAAGAAACACAAAATGACACCAAAGAGACACAAAACAACCACAAAGAGACACAAAATGACCACAAAGAGACTAAAAACAACCACAAAGAGACACAAAAAGACCACAAAGAGACTAAAAAAACCACAAAGAGACACAAAATGACACCAAAGAGACACAAAACAACCACAAAGAGACTAAAAACAACCACAAAGAGACACAAAATGACCACAAAGAGACACCGAATAATCAAAAAGAGACACAAAACAACCAGAAAGATACTAAAAACAACCACAAAGAGACACAAAATGACCACAGAGAGACACAAAATGACCACAAAGAGACACCGAATAATCAAAAAGAGAAAACAACAACTACAATACGCACGTACACAATACACACATACACAATACGCACATACACAATACGAACATACACAAAACAACTACAAGGAGACATAAAATGAACACAATGAGATGAAAAAAACAACTAAAATGTAGAGAAAGACGAAAAAAATGACCGCCAAATTCAGAAAACAAACACAAGAAGACGTAAACGACTGCAACGACAACATTAAAGAGACACGAAAAGACCACAAAAACAGACAAAACAACCAGAAAGAGACATAAAACGACCACATGGAGGCTAAACGACCAGGAGAGACAAAACACAGAGAGCAAACACAATTAGACAGAAAACGACCACAAAAACTCACCAAAACACCCAAAAAGAGACACAAAACAACCCCAGAGAAGTAAAACAGTGAAGTCCACATCTACAACTCTGAGAGCCGCTCAGAAGGAACAACAACAACAACAGATAAAACTTTATTAAAAGGTTCTGACATGCTGTACTAGTTTACTGACTGCATTAATGCTTTTATCCCCAGCTCTGGTTTGTTTTTGCCACACAAACTCGGTGTTTTGTCTGTCAGGTCGGCTCTGAATGGATAAAAACGCCTGCTTCGGCTTCCGATTGTAGCTCCGAGGGAAATTATGCAGCGAGCCGCTCAGTCGTGTAACGAGACGAGGAGCGCGTCTCCGAAACAGACTCGTTCGGCAAGAAATCGTCATGTTTTCTGGCAACGTGGAAGAAATCCTCGATGGGAATCAGCCGCCTCCGGAAGAGAGGCGGACAAAAAAGTCAGATAGCTGCCTCGGAGGAAATTCTCCTAAAATAAAGTCTTCTCTTTAAAAGGCCTGATAAGGAGCCGAGTTCCTCCCCGCTCACAATAAGTAGCTTAAATCCAGACCTTTGCGAGCGGCGCTGAGCGGTGACATAACAGCCGGGGAGAGGTTTGTCTCAGTAAATCTGTGTTTCCTGAGTGCCAGCAGATCGTGGGAACACTGGCGGCTGCGGGGCAGATTGGCGGTGGGATGCTGGACGGGTAATTTCTTAGTCATCGTCCTAATGAAGACCACTGAGCTGTGAATCCGCAGAAGCCACCAGGCCCGAGCTGCTGCCGTTAACGGAGTCTGTCGCATGAAAAGAGGCGGCAGATAAAAAAGAGGCTTCGAGGAAAGAGTCTTGATATTAAGCTGGGAGCTGGAGAGTAGAACAGACCAGCTCACCTCAGCTTCTACTCACAATCAAGTACAGTGCAGTGAATTATTACTTGAGAATTATCTTTAATTATTACATCCCAGTTATGGATTAAATCCTGAAGTAGCCTGCAGCGCTTCTAGTAGTCGGTGTAATATGAGCGTAGGAGTGTTAGTTCGTATCTGTGGCATCTTTTTAATCAACAGCAGCTCAAGAAAGTTCGCCTGCAACCGCAAAGACACGAAAGCAGCACAGGGACGCACAACAACGACAAAACTTCTAATAAAGAACGATTTAAAATGAGTCCGAATTCACGCAAGACGACCACGAAGTCTAAAAGAGATGCGGAGCAATCACAAAGCGATTTAAAATGACATGAAGCGAGCCGCCGTGTAGCTCAGTGAGTTAAGGCGTTACCACTTGGGCGCAGGTCGCCAGCAGCCGGTCGTGAGTTCGAGTCCGGCTCACGACCCTTTGCTGCATGTCTCTCTCCTCTCTACCCCCTTTCACCCTGTCTATCAATAAAGCTTCCAAAAATCTCCCCCAGAAAAAAATAAATAAATAAAATGACATGAAGCTTAACATGTAAAACAACCGCAAAGAGACGTAGCACGACAGCGAAACAGGAAGTGCACAAGAAGGAATACAAACGCATGACAGAGATGCAAAGCAACCCCAAAACAGATGCAAAGTCTGAGAGAAATACAGAACAACGAAGACAACTAGCATAACGAGGGAACGCATAACACCTGAAAGAGGTGGAGCGTTACCACAGAAAGATGCTAAATGACCGGAGAGACCTATAAAACAGCTAGAAGGAGATGCAAAACGCCAACAAAGACACACAAAATGACTAAAAGAGATGCAAAACAATGGAAAGAAACATAAAACAAGCACAAATAGACGCAAAAGAACTGAAAAAAGAGGCGCACTAGGGGTGGGAACCACAGGGTACCTCACAATACGATACTGATACCATCACGATACAGCAATAATCGATATATTGCCAGACACTCACATAACGATACATCACCATATCTATAACTGAAAAATACAAAATGCCTGTAAAAAAGGTTAAGTTCAGTGTTTATTTATTTATTTACTGCAATTTGGTGTCACTTTCACTGGATTTCACCAGGAGTTCAGGATGGTGGTGTTACCTGTGTTCTTTACTTTTGCGAGGCACTTCTTTCATATGTTGTAGTCTTTGTCCAGCTTGCTTGTTCCCTCAATGAAAACCCAAATGGGTCCACGCTTTGGACTTAAACGTGGATGGGGCGTCTCTTACGGTAGCGTTGCTGTCCTCCATTAAACCTGTACAAACTCTTCTTGGGACGACTCATTTCCGCTGAAGTCTCCCTCATTCATGTGATAAACGCCACCATGTGGAGTCATGAAGTAGTGATGCTGGAGAAATGGCAGCTGGAAGGGTTCAGAGCGCCTTATTATATTACTGTATTTTCCGCACTATAAGGCGCACTTAAAAGCCTTTAATTTTCTCAAAAATCGACGGTGCGCCCTTTAATCCGGTGCACCTTATGTGTGCGCTGAGTTCCAAGCGCTCTGCTTCATTGACTGCCAGACCATTTCCCGCCGACATCGTTACGTAAAGTACGTACACTAAGTACGCCGGCAGCGATGAACCAATTGGAGAACATTACGTAAAGGTACGTAAAGTTCGTACGGTACGCTGACCTCTGCCACGCCTCCGGTAGGTAGGTTTATACTGTACTACCTGTATGCTGAAATTGTGGATGCCTGGGCTAAGGTATCTGCTTTGACTGTTGTACAAGCTTTCGCGAAAAGCCGGCATCATTGCTGAACAGCCACCCGGCAACGAGACTGACTCCGACGATGACGAGAGGGAACCTGTCATGCTTGACAGCGAAATTGCCCAGCTGTTCAATTCGGATACAGAGGATGAAGACTTTGAAGGGTTTGAGACAGTAGATTAATCAAAAAATAATGTGAGTGTATTTGTAAATACGGTACGTAGTAGAATAAAGTTCAGAAAATTCACTGTTTTACTTGCGTTTCCTTATTTTAGCATGCGCCTTTTAACCCGGTGCGCCTTATATATGGCGTAAGTACAGAAATAGACCCCGTAATTGAGACTTATAATCCAGTGCGCCTTAAGGTGCGGAAAATACGGTAATTAAAGTATGGATATTTGTCGCCAGCGTATCGATGTTCATATCGCACGAGGAGGGACGACGATGTATCGCTGTATCAATGTTTTGTCCCATCCCTGATGTTAAGTGTCCCACAAAGACACAAAAAAAACTGTGCTTAACATTTAAAACAGACAGCAAAAAAAACCAAAATGACACGCAGCATGACAATAAAGAAATTCAAAACAACAAAGGAGAGACACAAAGCGCCTAAAAGAGACGCAAAACAACCGTAAAAAGACGCATAACAACCCAAGACATACAAAACGACTAACAGACGTAAAACACAAAGAGATGCAAAAAGACCACGAAGACACGAAAAAATTCCCAAAAGAGACGCTAAATGATTTAAATAGACACTAATCAAGCACGAAGCGATGCAAGACAACTGCACAGATATGCAAAATGACCACAAATAAACATAAAATGATTAAAACAAATGCTAAACAACTGAAAGAAACACAAAACAATCACAAAGAAATTCAAAATGACGACAAAAAGACGCAAAAAACCTCTAAAAGACGTGCAAAGCGACGAATAAACACAAAATGACCACAAAGACACACAAAACGACTACAAAGATATGTAAGATGCCTATAAAGAGACACTAAAGTAGACTAAATGACTCAAAGAGATACTACACAATTACAAAAAGATGCAAAATGACAAGACAAAAATGACACATCACGACAAAAAGTAAGGCAAAACAAAAAAGAAGAGGCACAAAAGGTGTAAAAAAGACAACTGAAATAAACACAAAATGTCGAAAAGAGATGTATAAGGACTCAAAGAGACACAAAACAACTACATCGAGATGCAAAACGACAACATAGACACACAAAAGGACGACAAAGACATAAAAAATATCTGAAAGAGAAGACAAATTAATTAAATAGGCGCCAAAGATGCACAAAGAGATGCAAAATGATGACAGAAAACATCGCAAAGACACGCAAAACAACGATAAAGCAATGCAAAACAACAACAAAGACACACAAAATGACCACAAAGATATGCAAAATGCCTACAAAGAGACTAAAAGAGAAGCTACACAATTACAAAAAGGTGCAATGAGCTTAAAAAAAGACCACAAACAGAGGAATAAGTACCTCAAAGACGGGCCAAACAACTACAAGAGATGCAAAATAACAGAAAAAAAGATGTAAAATGACCACAAAGAGACGAAAACATCTAAAAGAGAAGCTAAATGCCTCAACAAGAGGCCAAACAAGCACAGAGAGACGCAAAATGACAACAGATGTCCAAAACTAAACGACAGCAGAACGACTGCAAACTAAACTTCAGTTCACACGACAGCCGGCAGCGTCTCTGCCCTGAACGCCTCGCTGACCGACCAGAGCCTCTTTCTGGCTGCGAGCCGAGCCGCTAACGGCGCTAACAACAACAACAACAACGCTAGCCGCCATGTTGGTCGCTCTCGGTTAGCGCAGCGTGTTCCCCTGGTGAGACTGAAATGAGTTACGCTTCACGCTCAGCCAGAGAGCCGCCGGCGTCCCTGCTGGTCGCCTCGGCTCTGGTGAGTCTCTGTGGACGGACTGGTCGGTTCAGAGGCCGAACACGAGGAAGATGATGATGATGAGCCTTCAGGCCACACTGACAGCATCTCTGGTCACTGTGTTAACGGATGCATGAAGCCCAACAGTCTTTAAACCAGCAGCAACTTCGAGAAGTTGATTTATATCAGCAGGACATGAATCTGAACAGTTTTCTTCTTCTCCAATTTATTTCTTTGCAGTAAAAACTGTCATTACTTATAGAACTTTACAGGAGCTTAAAATAGATATAAAACCCCACTGGGACACAAAACAACTACAACAAGACATGTTGATATGTTCAAGGGAAAAGGTCTTGAAGCACAAAATGTTCAGCGTATTTTTAAAAAAAATATGTTATTGGAGATAAAGCTCAAAGAGACGCTAAATGTCCACAAAGAGACACAAAATGGCTGGAAAGAGACACAAAACAACCACACAGAGACACAAAATGACTGGAAAGACACACAAAACAACCACAAAGAGACAGAAAATGACTGGAAAGAGACACAAAACAACGACAAAGAGACACAAAACAACCAAAAAGAAATGTAGCAAAACCATAAGAGACACAATATCGCTGCAAAAAGACGCAAAATGTCCACAAAGAGACATAAAATGGCTGGAAAGAGACACAAAACAACCACAAAGACACACAAAATGGCTGGAAAGAGACACAAAACAACCACAAAGAGACACAAAATGGCTGGAGAGATACACAAAACAACCACAAAAAGACAAAAACAACCACAAAGAAATGCAACAAAACTATAAGAGACACAAAAATCACGGCTAAGAGACGCAAAATGTCCACAAAGAGACACAAAATGACTGAAAAGAGACACAAAACAACTACAAAGAGACACAAAATGGCTGGAAAGACACACAAAAGAACCACAAAGAGACACAAAAAATGACAATGAATGACAAAATGAAACATCATGAAAAAAAGTAGGGCTAAACAATAAAAAGAATAGGCAAAAAAAGTGTAAAAAGGTGTAAAAGACGCAAAACAACTATCAAAAGTTTCAAAACTAAAATAGACACAAAACGACCACAAAGAGATGCAAAACGACAAAATAGAGATGCAAAAGTACAACAAAGACATGAAAAATATCCGAAAGAGAAGACGAATGAGATGCAAAATGACGATAAAAAGACATAAAACATCTAAAACACACACACACAAAACCACAAAAAGACACACAAAACGACCACAAAGAGATGCAAACTGCCTATAAAGAGAAACTAAAGTAGACTAAAAGACTAACAGAGATGCACAACAACCACTAAAAGAAGCAAAATGATGACAGAAAGACAAAAATGACCACAAACACCTCGAAGACTGGCAAAATGACCACAAAAGATGGAAAGAGGCGCGAAACAACAACAAAGAGAAGACAAACGCCTGAAGACGCCAAACGAGCACAAAGAGATAAACTCCTGTTCAGTGTCAGCAGCAGTGAATTGAAGAGGATCAGCTAAATGAGCGTCACCTATGTCACCTCTTCATGTGTGTAGCGTGTCTGTTTCCATCGTGTTCATGTGTGTTTCCATCACATTGTGCCTCCCATGTGATCCGTATGTCAACACAGAAACCAACGATATTCAACCGTCTACGTCTGGAAACACAAACATCCACACTTTTTCCACTGCGTCAAGCCCAAAGCTCAGCAACTAACTAGAAACATCCGAAAGACTATTAAGCTGATAAGTTAGGACTTCATCTGCAAAACATAAGTGAAGGGATGGATAAAAACAAAATGTAAAGCCACTGAATATCCCTTGGAGTTGAGTTAAATCCATCATTTAGAAATGGAAGTATTACAGCACATGCATACAACTGTCTACAGAAGGTCGTTCATATTAAATGTCAACTGGAGTTCATCAGAAGGCATCAGGGAGACTCAACTGGAAGAAGGTTCTCTGGCCTGATGAGACCAAAATGTAACTTTTTGGCCATCAGAATAGACGCTATGTTTGGTGAACATCAAAAACTGCACATCATCACAAACACACCATCCCCACTGTGAAGCATGGTGGTGGCAGCATCATGATGTGAAGCATGGTGGTGGCAGCATCATGACGTGAAGCATGGTGGTGGCAGCATCATTACATGAAGCATGGTGGTGGAGGCATCATGATGTGAAGCATGGTGGTGGCAGCATCATGACGTGAAGCATGGTGGTGGCAGCATCATTACATGAAGCATGGTGGTGGCAGCATCATGATGTGAAGCATGGTGGTGGCAGCATCATGAGGTGGAGCATAGTGGTGGCAGCATCATGATGTGAAGCATGGTGGTGGCAGCATCATGAGGTAAAGCATGGTGGTGGCAGCATCATGAGGTAAAGCATGGTGGTGGCAGTATTATTACGTGAAGCATGGTGGTGGCAGCATCATTACATGAAGCATGGTGGTGGCAGCATCATGAGGTAAAGCATGGTGGTGGCAGCATCATTACATGAAGCATGGTGGTGGAGGCATCATGATGTGAAGCATGGTGGTGGCAGCATCATGATGTGAAGCATGGTGGTGGCAGCATCATGATGTGAAGCATGGTGGTGGCAGCATTATGACGTGAAGCATGGTGGTGGCAGCATTATGACGTGAAGCATGGTAGTGGCAGCATCATGATGTGAAGCATGGTGGTGGCAGCATCATGATGTGAAGCATGGTGGTGGCAGCATCATGATGTGAAGCATGGTGGTGGCAGCATCATGATGTGAAGCATGGTAGTGGCATCATCATGAGGTGAAGCATGGTGGTGGCAGCATCATGACATGAAGCATGGTGGTGGCAGCATCATGATGTGAAGCATGGTGGTGGCAGCATCATGAGGTGGAGCATAGTGGTGGCAGCATCATGATGTGAAGCATGGTGGTGGCAGCATCATGAGGTAAAGCATGGTGGTGGCAGCATCATGAGGTAAAGCATGGTGGTGGCAGCTTCATGATGTGAAGCATGGTGGTGGCAGCATCATGAGGTAAAGCATGGTGGTGGCAGCATCATGATGTGAAGCATGGTAGTGGCAGCATCATGATGTGAAGCATGGTAGTGGCATCATCATGAGGTGAAGCATGGTAGTGGCAGCATCATGATGTGAAGCATGGTAGTGGCAGCATCATGATGTGAAGCATGGTGGTGGCAGCATCATGATGTGAAGCATGGTGGTGGCAGCATCATGATGTGAAGCATGGTGGTGGCAGCATCATGAGGTAAAGCATGGTGGTGGCAGCATCATGAGGTAAAGCATGGTGGTGGCAGCATCATGAGGTAAAGCATAGTGGTGGCAGCATCATGAGGTAAAGCATGGTGGTGGCAGCATCATGAGGTAAAGCATGGTGGTGGCAGCATCATGAGGTAAAGCATAGTGGTGGCAGCATCATGATTTGAAGCATGGTGGTGGCAGCATCATGAGGTAAAGCATGGTGGTGGCAGCATCATGATGTGAAGCATGGTAGTGGCAGCATCATGATGTGAAGCATGGTAGTGGCATCATCATGAGGTGAAGCATGGTAGTGGCAGCATCATGATGTGAAGCACGGTGGTGGCAGCATTATGACGTGAAGCACGGTGGTGGCAGCATCATGATGTGAAGCATGGTGGTGGCAGCATCATGATGTGAAGCATGGTGGTGGCAGCATCATGATGTGAAGCATGGTGGTGGCAGCATTATGACGTGAAGCATGGTAGTGGCAGCATCATGATGTGAAGTATGGTGGTGGCAGCATCATGATGTGAAGCATGGTAGTGGCATCATCATGAGGTGAAGCATGGTGGTGGCAGCATCATGATGTGAAGCATGGTGGTGGCAGCATCATGATGTGAAGCATGGTGGTGGCAGCATTATGACGTGAAGCATGGTGGTGGCGGCATCATGACGTGAGAATGTTTCTCAGCAGCAGGTCCTGGAAGGGTTGTGAAGTTTGAGTGTAAAATGAAGGCAGCCAAGTATTACAGAGAAATCCTGGAGGACAACCTGATGCCGTCTGATAGAGAACTGAGACTTGGGGGAAGATTTGTTTTCCAGCCAGAAAATGCCCTGAAGCTAACAGCTAAAGCTACACAGAAATGGCTTAAAGACAACAAGTCAGGGCCCAGACCTCAATCCAACTGAGACTTTGGGGTTGGACTTGAAAAGAGCTGTTCACTGTCGACTCCTGTTCAACTTGACAGAGTTCGAGGAGTTTTACAAAGAAGAATTCGTGGGGAAAGAATTTAGTTTCCAGCTATTGAGGCTGAGGCTGTGTCTGCAGCCTGATGTGCATCGACGAAATACTGAGTGGAAGCTGTGGATACTTATGGAATCACTTATTTTACATTAAATTGAACCTGACTCAATGTTAAAAAACAATAAAAGTACAAGCTTCCACGGGGGATTTAATACCTTTTATAGGCGCTGTATTACTGTCCTCTTGTTTCTTTCTATTTTATTAACACAACGCAGTCAGTATCAGATTAGCCGCTCTGGACGTCACTGTTTGTTTACTTTCCTGCTTCATTAAATCGATTCCTGGTTCCTTTTCTCCTTCCTTTTTAAAGACAACACGCTATGATATACTGAATTTAGGTCTTTCGAATAATTTACAGCAGAATTAATCACCTGATCTGACACAGTGAGCATCTAATTAGACAGAAATATCCCATAAGCATTAAAAACTGATGGGAAACACGACTTTCAATAGTACCAGCCCCCTCTCTCTCTCTCTGCCTCCATAGAAGACCGGTTAGTTTTACTCAGTCAAGCAGAAATACCATCAAAACTGCACAGCAAACATAATGATGTCCTTTGGTTTGGTTTAGTGCTTCCTCGTCGGTCAGGTTGTGCCTGCAGGCGACCGGCAGGCAGGAAGTGGGACAGGAGAGCAAAGAAAGGAGAAGCAGAGGACGAGGAAGACGAGGAAGACGAGCTGAAAACACGCCGAAGCAGATCCTTCGGTCGCAGCCTCAGATCTGATCACGCAGCGACGATTCTGTGCCTGTTAGATTTTATTTTTAATACTATACAGCTGTAGAATGGTCCGACTGCACCTCAGTGTCGTCCTGCTATAAGGGAACAAAACGCTTTGGCTCGTTTGTGCTTCTTTCAACCAATTAGAGTCATCGTGGGCGGAGCTAAGCCCAGGATGCAGCAACGGTGTCCCTTCAAAATAGTGTTCAGGTGGAACATTTGCATGCAGGGAGGCTAAAACTGGCATTAAAATGGATAATTTAACACCGAAAATCAAGCAGATCTAAATACTGCACGCTCCAAAACTTAATAAAACCTTAAAATCTTCAGTGTCTGGTTTTCAGCTTGTTGTTGTTGTTTTCTGTAGAGAAGTGGATTTTGAGAAAACAATCAACCAGTCCACAAGTTATTTACGATATGAGGCGCAAAAGAGATTTTTTTCCAATAAATAGTCATTTTTTAATTCTCTCGTAGGAATAACAACAGAAAAATGACAAACTTTATGAGCGGAAGGCCTGACTCCATCTGGATGCTAGAGGTGTAACAATACACCACACTGAACCCAGCCGTTTAGTACAGGTACTTTCGGTACAGAGGTGAGACTATTAAGGTTGGTCAATATACAGAGTAGTTTTAACTGTGAACCTCGTAGTGCCCACAGTTGTGGTGGACCTTCTCCGTCTCACAGTATTGTGGAACTAAAAACAAGTAGGAGTTTCTAGTCGGACCGTTTATTCTCCTGCCGGTGCTTCTGTGTCATATGGCTAATGCTAATGGGATGGCTAATGCTAATGGGATGGCTAATGCTAACAGGAAGACGCTCCGCCGTGGTTAAAATCACCCGTCTGGGATCACTTGGGTTTCCTGGTAAAGTATGAAAAAGGAGTAAAACAAGTGGACCAGACCAAAGCTGTAAGGAGCTCCAAACGTGGGGAAAGTATGGTGTTTATTATCTGTCATAACTCTGGTTTTACTTGGCCGATCAACACAATTCAAAGACTGGTAGATAGTTAGAAATCCACACTTTGGACACAAGTTGAAACGGAGACTTACCGAGGCCGTTTCTTGCTGCTACGTCACCTTAAATCGGTCAGGTCATTGTGACGTGTCGGCACGTTCATTGACAGTCCGTGTACGTCGCGGCCGTTCGTTTTCTTATTTTGAGATTTCAAAATAAAAGCGAAAAATAAACCGTTTCCCGTTTTTTTCAGTGATAATACAAAATGAAGAACGGAAAACGGGCCCTAATTCATTATCCATTATCCGTTATCCGATTTAATTAGATGTGTTTGTAAATGGAAATTAAAATTAAAATACACCCGTGGAAAATTTATTTCTCTATTTCCTGTTCGTTTTGGACCCAGCCTACGCTAACTAAATCATTTTTAACCCTGGCAATGAAATAAAAATCCCTCAAAAATATTGAATGCTCCGCTACGCTAATGTACGGCGGAAAACACCAACATACAACACACATTGTTCACTATTTCACAGTGGACTTTTCACCAGTGTGGGGTTTATTTGTCCCTTTGGAGGGACCTCGTGGTGCCGCTAGCTCCACCGCTAAATCGCTAGCACTCGGCTGCTTTTCGGGACGTTTTTTGGGAGGTTTGAGGTTTTCTGTTACTTTAGCTGGTGAAAAGTCCACTTTGAAATAGTGAACAATGTGTGCCAAGCAACGTTTGGACCCCACAGTGGGTCTTCATCAGGCCACGGCGCACAGCAAGGTCTGCTAACAGTGAGCTAACACTGGAGCTTTAGATACCAGATCCTTCCTCATCAGAAGTCAGACGGGTCACGGAGCCAAAGCGTATTTGTTTTGAAATCTCAAAATAAGAAAATGAATGGCCGCGACGTACACGGACCGTTGACTCCAGAGGGTTCCGTACCAAACCGAACCATGACTTTCGTACTGAAACGCGATTTTTGTGTACCGTTACACCCCTAATGGATGCAGCAGGTTTTCTGAACACATATGGAAATTACACGTATGTTCTTTATAAATACTAAATGACAAATCTATGTTGTAAAAGTGAAAGGGTCTGTGACTGCTTGCAGAAAATATCAATACCCAGGTCAAAATTTACAGAAAGAAGGAGGTATTTCATTATAATATGGTGTTTTATTTCAAATATTAGTACACAAACAGAAAAAGACGAGGCTCAGCTCAGTTTAGAAAAACGTCTTGATGAAATATCTCAGATAAAATTCAGATTTGTTGACTGAACTAAACAAGAGAAGCGGTCGGGCAGATCTGAGCTCACGGAAACGAAGATAAAAAGCACGAAAGTGAAGTGAAATGTGAGCCGAGAGCAGCTTCCAGCTCCTCTCAATAATCGCTGCCATTCAGCAGCAGAGTGAATAAAGGCCGGTCGCCCCGCAGGAGGCCTCGGCCATGAAAGAGCTGAAAGAAAAAGACAGTCCCACTCTCTGCCTCCTCACAAACACTCCGCATGGACTTAATGCAGCAACATGGAGCCGCCAATTACCGAGCGATCCATCAGAGCAGCCGCAGAGCGAAGCCATGATTCAAAAGCTTTCAGCGCAGGAAAGCCAAAGAAACACTCGACGGTAGAGATCAGCAACTTTATCACTCGAGATCCCAGAAACAGCAGGTAGCTTCACACCTCTGGCAGCTTCATCCGCTCAGTTTGTGGAGAATCTGACTTCATAAAGAGCAAAGAGCTTCACTATGGAAACGAGCTGCGATCACAGAATAGAGGCAGTCTCAAGGTTTTAAAGATTTCTTTAGTTTCACAGTGAATAATGAATGATTCAAGGTGTTCTCTGTGCTGTAAGAGCTTTAACATCCAGAGAACAGAGTGGATATTCTGTATAAACATGAGGCTTGTCAGTGATTATTTCTGTAATTAGTGGTATTTAAAATGAGAATGTTGTGGTTTTGCTTTGTTGAATTGTTTCTAGAGAGTCTGATTTGAAGGATTTATATGATGTACCAGAACATTTTAGTAAATAAAAGAAATCCAACAACAAAATTACATTTTTGTACCACTAAACTGCATTTAAAACTACATTTTAGAGGAAGCATGTTTAAAGCAAGATTCTGTCTGTTTGGCATTCATTTTTCATCCACATCTTTTATCAGTTTTATTTAAATCTATTTTTAAGAACATTTTATTTATATTTTTCATTATCTTTTCAATCGTTTTTAACAGATGACAGTATTTGAAAATTTTATTTTTATTTTTATGACATCTTTTTCACTTTTAAAAATATTTTTCAGATATTTTTTGAGCATTTCCAGATGGTTTATTGATATTTTTCAATCTTAACCTATCTTTAGGAAATTTAATTATTATTTTTCTGGCATTTGATTAATACCTTCTAATATTTATTGGTATTTTTTGTACATTTTATCTATATATAAATATTTACGGCATTTTATTAATATATTCAGACAATTAAAAAATAGAATAAGAAATTTGGGATATTTTATTCATATTTTTCTGACACTGTAAAATTTTTAAAAAAGAAATTTAGGATATTTTAAAATATTTTCAGGTATTTTGTTAATATTTTTGGACATTTTATTAATATTTTTCAGAAATTGTTTAAGATTTTCTAAATTATTTTCATTAATTTTATTTGGTATTTTTTTAATTATTACAATTATTATTAACACTGTTTTTAGATAAAGATTTTCCTTTTTTATTTATTTATTTTTTTTACTATTTTACTATTTATTTTCCTTATTTTTCGAAGGGCCAGGGCGAGAATTTTTTTAGGATTTTTTTGCGTTACCTCACGCAAAAAAAATCCTAAAACATTACATACATTTGTTCTGATCCATATCAACATATTTACATGTATAATGTGTTGCTGGGAGGAGAAATGGATGGATTTTACAGGAAAACCCTCAGACATCAGCAAATGAATGGACTTTGCAGGAAAAGGTCAAACATTTCAGCAAATCGATGTCAGAGATGATGCAGAGCAGCAACAGGAAGTAAAGGAGATGATGCTGACGTCTAACGCCGAAGCTGTAGCTACTTCATCCACTGACGATTACATCTGTGGATATTTCTGTCCAATATGTGCCTGAAACTTTCCTTCATCTCTGCTGCAACGCCTCTCTGGTACAAACTGGCTTCATCGCTCTCTGCTGCGACCTCTCGCCTCCTCATGTCTGGCAGTTCGTAAAGTAAGTTGCTGATCTGGTGGCTGATGTCGTCGCTCTGCTGTCAGTCTGGATCTCAGCGACCGGCTAAGTGACTAAAATGCAAATGCGGTCGTTGCCTCCGTCGTCTGCAGGTTTTCGTTCCCAGCTTCCAGCCGCAGTGCAGCAGCCAGCGACTTCTTCCCTCCGGTCAGATGTGAGCATCAGCGCAATCATTAAGAGCAGCTGCTGCTTTCATTAAACAGGACCTTGATTTCAGCTGCCGTCACTGATCCACAATCAGAGGCTGAACATGACTGGTGACTCTGGGCAAAATCACAACATAATTTGCACACAGCGGCAAAAATACTGGAGTTAAAGTGTCACCTGTCAGGTTTTATCAACAGGTTTTCACACATATTAACCCCCTGAACCACAAAACCCGCCGGAGGATTTAAAAAGGAATATTTTCTTCACAAAATCACCAAAATTACACCATTTATCAGAGCTTTAAACCATAAAAACAGAAAAATTAGCTGTATTTTGAAGTTTTCCAACATTGCTTGAACTACCATCTATGATATGACGTCGAGTCGGGAAAATTCACCCAATCTAAGCCTAAAGTCACGACATTTAATCCAAATCACTTTATTCTACATGTCTTATTTAAAAATTCGCCAGAAATAAATCATTCGCTCAAATCAAACTCTTAAAAGAGCAGAAAAATCTGTGCGTCTTGATGCAACCGTGAAGCCATGAGCGACTCGGCTGAGACCAACAGTCATGTTGTAAAAATGCAGGAACCTCTCGGCTGAACTGCAGGCAGTGTTTACACAAAGCAGAGTGGAGACAAGTAAAGAAACAAATGAAAAATGTAATAAGTCAATTATCTATAATCAGTCCCTCCAGGAATTAACACAAATTCAACCAATCTCCATGAATTCTGCGCCACCTTGCAATTTTGTCCAATCACTGCGACTTTTCCACAATTTTGTCCCGCCTCCCGTGAGTTCCACCAATCACAGCAGTCCCCAGTAATGCACGCACGTCACCGAATTCACTTCCTTGTTTATGGTTTGAAGATACAGATACGTATGCAACAAAAACTACTGCAAAACAATTCCCTGATGTTCTTCACCAAAGCGGAGCTAAACTGTTTTCACCCCGTGGAATATTGAGGTGGAACACAAACCAAAACCATCCACTGACAAACACTTTTCTACGGTAAACATATCAGGAGAATGGGTGAAACCAGCGGACCACAGACCAGACAAACCACCGTGATGAAGCTGTTGCATCCAGATCTGTGGCAGCACTGAAAGAATGAAGGTCAGTTAGATTCATTAACTGACGTGACGAGCTGTGAGCGTGTGTGTGTGAACACGCGTGTGCCAGGATGTGAAATTAACTTTTTAAACTTTTAAAATTTTTAATGAATTATACAAACAAAAAAAATGCAACTTTTTCGCAATTTTTTACTGTCTCCTGCAATTTCATCGCAACAAATATGCTTAAAACATCGCAACTTACATCGCAATTTTTTAGAAAAGCTGCTGCAAATTCAGACATTTTAGGAGCAACAATCTGGAAAAACACCCGCGAAATCCTGGAGCGACTGAATAGTATGTAGAGCCACCATTTTTTCCAGTATTGGTAGGACATGTGCACAGTTAGAAAAATGTTGCACATGTTGATTCAAGGTTTTTAAATTGTTCATAGTTAAAGAAATTAAACTCTTGATTCTTCGATTTTAATGATTCATGGCATTATAACTGCATCACACTGCACAGGAGACGTCTCTGGGTTCTCTCTTCTTCTAGTCTTGGTTGTTCTGTTTCCATAGAGGTGCACGACTTTATATTGCAGTGAAAAATGAAGCCAACAGTGAGTAAAAATGCGCAAAAAACACCCAGAAACTGCTGCTTGGAGTTCAGAGGGTTAAAGCAGCTGCAGAATCTACTTTCTAAAGGTCTGCAAACATTTTCCAGATAAAGCTTCTCAAACATGTTGATTCCTTTGTCAAATCAGACGAAGCAACTAACCGATTAATGAAAATAAGCACATTTTGCAGCCTTGACCTGAACATTTGTGGTCTAGTAGCGGCTATTTTATTCAGCTCTTTTATGCATTTGGTGTTTTGTAATCTCTGTTTTTTGCAGCACCTTGAGTTAGAAAATAAAGCTAGGTTGCTGTTGAAGCTGATGTGTTGACGGCATGTTTTCTACATGAAACGAGTCGCTAGTTACCTTAAAATAAAGTTTGCAGCTCTCAGATTAATCAGCAGCTTATAAGCTAGAAATATCTAAAATTAGAAGTTATTACTTTCTGCTGTTGTTTTGCAGTTTAAGGAAATATCCTGCAAGCAACCCTTGAATTTTATTAAAGCTGAGCGCATCATTTAATATAGGAGAATTTTATCGCAATTCAATGTTTAATTAAATAATAAAAAGCTTCATAATGTGACTTTTAAGTGTGTGCTACTATATTTATATGCAGAAAAATAAATAAGCTATGTTTCTTTATTATATTTATTAGGTGAGACGTTGTTCGGAGTTAAACAGACGGAGGTGAATTCAGTTTAATGAGTTCCTTCGGTGTATTTTAAGTGTCTCCGTCCAGAACTCGTCTCCAAGTGTTCGGGCTGTAGTGGTGTGCTGGCAGGTTTCCACGGTAACGGCGGCGGTGCCAGCGGTGATGAAGAGGCCGATGCATCAGGCCGAACCAGTGACACTGAAGCTTCCTGCAGCCGCCACAACGCCGCCGTTCGAACTGATTAACACTGAAGATGTTGACTAGACGTAAACACCAGCAGCTCCTCCTCGTTTTCTGCTGTCAAACCGAAGATGAAATCCGCTGCAGTTAATTGATAAAACCTGTTTATTCTGCAGATTAATGAGCTTCTGTCTGAACTCTGCCAAAGATGGTTTGTGGTGAAGAAGCCTCACTCTGTAGTTTAACTCTGTGACCCTCTGAGACTTTAAATAATCGATGTCTGGAGCTCATTAAACTCTGAGCTGTGAAGTTGCAGCTCTGACATCTGGATCAAGCAGATTAAAAGTCCACTACAAAGATCAGCAAATTATATTAAAACTAATGGACAGTTTCTAACATTTTATTATTATTTGTTGGACAATTTTTTGATATAGACAACTGTATGTAATTTTTTTTTTAAATTTCTAACATTTTAAAAATCTTCTTTATAGTCTTAAAACAGATCTTTATGTAATTTTTCACATTTTACTGATATTTTTAGTCATTTTATTAATATGATTTCTGACATTTTGTTAATATTCTCAGACATGCTATAATATATTTTTTATTCTGACATTTTGTTGACATTTTCAAACATGTTATTAATATGTTTCTGATGTGTTAAAAACATTTTATTCATTTTAGAAACATTTTACTTTAATTTGTATGGAATTCAAATTTTTCTGATATTTTAGTAATATTTTTCTTACAATTTTCCTCACAATTTTTTAAAATTTGTGACATACTAATAATTTTAAAAAATACATATATATATATATATATAAAAATACATATATTTTTAGATTTTTATTTTAAAATTATATATTTTTCTGCCATTTTTTTCTGATATTTTATATTTTAAAAAAATATAATGTGTTGTCAGACCTCTATTATTATTTTTCTTATTTTTTTCATTTTTTCTATCTTATTTTAGTTTTTATCTATATTTATTTTATTTTTATTTTATACATATTTTCTAGCAATTTATTAATATTTTTCTGATTTTTTCTGATATTTTATATTTTAAAAAATATGATCTGTTGTCAGACATCTATTATTATTTTTTCTTATTTGTTATCATTTTCTTTATCTTATTTTTTATCTATATTTATTTTATTTTATATATATTTTACCAATTTATTAATATTTTTCTGGCCTTGTTTAAATTTTTTAACATTTTTAAAAATACTCACAGACTTTCAGACATTTCACTAGTATTTTATTATTTATTGACAGTTACACATTTTTTGGAATACTTTTTCAGACTACTCCTGAATATTTTATCCACATTAATGTTTATTTTTCCAGACAATCCCTGCTGCTCATTTAATTTTCAGGTTGTCAGCTTCACTTAAGCACCAATTAGACTTTAATTAACGTTACTGCTGGTTAATTTAGTATCTACCACTTAACTGAATCTCCACTTGTACTTACTTATAATTTCAGTTAGTAGAAAATGCTGTGCGCCGTCAGACCGTCCTGAGCTAAACTGGATCCGACAGCAGGTTCGGACGGACCCGGATTTGAGGATTCTGGTTTTAGTTTTTGAGCTGCAGCTGGAAACCTGCAGTCAGCTGAGAGAGAATCTGGCACCAGCACAAAACTAACACTTCTATCAGAGTGTGTCCGGCTGGCAGCATCCAGCTTTTCAATTAGCGCGACACACACACACACACACACACACTAACCACCGTAGGCTGCAGCTGACTGTCCTGCTGTATAAACTGTCCAAACACGCCTGCTGCTGCGATGACTCAGTGCTGCTGAATATACCAGGTGTGTGTGTGTGTGTGTGTGTGCGCGAGTCCACGTTTCGATGAATGAGCGACCTCCTCGCTGAATCATCTCCCTCCTCCACTCGCTCTAATTTGCTCTCATCAACAGAGAAAATCCCTTCTGCTGCTTCTCTCCACAGCCGAAATCATTCATTCAAACATGAGCAGAGACGCTGCCGACGTAGAAAAACTCACATAATTATCACAAAATGCCTCCGAAAATAATGTCTACACCAGTTAGTCTTAAACACACTCATACAGCTCCCATATTTGAACCTATGACAGGGAGTAAAAACGAGGAGATCTCAGGAAGGTGGAGGATCAGTTCCCCCAGAAGCAACTACATCCAACAGAGCCCGATGAACTATCAATATTCCTCAATTTCTGATCAAATAAATCCATAAAATCTAATCAGGAAAACAAGGGTCCCGTATGTAACCAGAAAAAAGGCATTAAAATTACTACAAAAGGAAATTTTAGCTAAACACATTAGGAAAACAAAGCCCAGGAGGACACGGAATGACCAGAAAGAAGTCAAACTGTAAAGACAAGAACAAAACGGAGACAAAATGACTAAAAAGGGATGCAAAATAGTTAAAAAAGACAATCACAACAAACACAAAGGGATGCAAAATGGCTTAAAAAGAGGTGGAAATTGACCACAAAGGGATGATGAACTGCCTCTGAGAAATGTGAAGCAAAACAAACCACAACGAGACACAAAATGGCTAAAAAAAAATACGAGCAAAAATGGCAACAGAGTCATAAAAAATGACATAAAAGACTGGATGCAAAATGGCTAAAAAAAGAGTAAACAAAGCAAAAAGCCAAACAGCTTAAAGCAACTTCAAAGAAAAGCAAAAAGCAAAACAAAAAGACCACAGAAGCACATCTAATAACAAAAAATGTCACTTTGAAAGGCTAAAAGAAACACCAAAACAGCTACAAAGGGATGCAAAATTACCACAAAAGGATGTAAGATAACTGAAAGGATGCGCACAAAGACCACATGCAAGGTGTAAATGTACGATGACACAAAACAAGGACAAAAAGATGCAAAATTACCAAGAAGAAATTGAAAAAATTCTATAAAACAACCACAAAGGGACACAAAATAGCCAAAAAGATTGCAAATTGACCATGAAGATATGCAAAATAGCTACAAAAAAGCGTTGCAAAACAACAAAGAGACACAAAATGGCTAAAGGGATGCCAAAAAACCTCAAAGAAATGCAAAATGTGGATAAAAAGACACAAAACAAGCAAAAAGGGATGCAAAATGGCCAAAAAGATTGCAAAATGACCATAAAGAAATGTACATAAAAAGACACAAAACAAGCTAAAACAAATAAAACATATCCACAAAACAACCACAAAGGGATGCAAAATGGCAAAAAACAAGCAAAACAACTAAAAGGAAGCACATAAACAAGTACAAAGGGACAGAAAATGGCTAAAGGGATGCCAAAAAACCTTGAAGAAGAACAAAATGTACATAAAAGGACACAAAACAAGCTAAAAGAAGTAAAAGATGTCCACAAAACAACCCCAAAGGGATGCGAAATGGTTAAAGGGATGCCAAAAAACCTCAAAGAAATGCAAAATGTACATAAAGGGACACAAAACAAGCTAAAAGAAATAAAAGATGTCCACAAAACAACCACAAAGGGACGCAAAATGACAAAAAAAACAAACTAAAAGGAGACACATGAACAACTACAAAGGGATGCAAAATTACCTGGAAGAAATGGAAAAAATTCTATGAAACAACCACAAACGGATGCAAAGTAGCCAAAAAGATTGCAAATCGACCATAAAATAAAAATTTAAAAATGTACATAAAAGGACATAAAACAACCGTAACGGATGCAAAATGGCTATAATAAACAAACTAACAAAACAACCACAAAGGGGTGCAAAATGGCTGAAGGGATGCCAAAAAACCTCAAAGAAATGCAAAATGTACATAAAGGGACACAAAACAAGCTAAAAGAAGTAAAAGATATCCACAAAAGGGATGCAAAATGGCTTAAAAAAAACAAATAAACAAGCCAAACAACTGAAAGGGGGCACATAAACAACCACAGGGGGAAGTAAACAACCTGAATTAATTTCAGAATGTCGTCAAAAGGACAACAAACACTAAGACGTGACCAGAAGGAGAGATAAAACCACTAAACAGACGTGAAAACCACAAAACACTCAGGACAAAAACGCCTCTTTCTATTTGTTTTTCTAAATATGCGCTCCAGGATCCAGCTGTAACACATAAAAGCTGTAAACACGAGGCAGTGAACGCATCCTGAAGTCAGAACTGGGACCTAAAAGAAGCGAAAAAGCTGCTCAGAGCTGGTTTTGACCCTTCAAGGACCTTCTCACCGCTGAAACAGACTCTATTACATAACCGTCACATAATCCCAGATTACGGGGTTTGTGTTTGTGGACCGGTTTTACACTCGGAACAAATGTTTAATTAGTTCGTGACATCAACAGGCTGTGAGGGTTTAAAGGTTTTTCCGGGGTTGAGAGGACTCGAAGCGCATTTATGTTTAACTCGGGTTCCTGCTCTCTCTAGAAAACTGAGAATGGTTTCAGCAGAGAATCACACTTTATTCTGACAGGCCACGTTTGTTTGATTAGATCTGAAATGTTATCTTTGTTCTGTTTATTTGTGTAATAACGGTGAAAATGTGCCTGTAATGTTGCCTTCAGGGCTCATGGGAAATATCAGAATCAGGAGAGGAAAGTATGTGAATGAGGATATTTAGCTTTTGGCCATTTTGCATCCCTTTCTGATTGTTTGCTTGTATTTTTTTTAGTAGTTTTGCATCCCTTTGAAGTCTTTTTAGCCATTCTGCATCCCTTTGTGATTGTTTTGTGAGTCTTTTTAGTCGTCTCACTTGCCTTTGTAGCCATTTTGCTTGTCTTTTGTTTCTTTTTGCATCTCTTTTTGAAGGTTTTGCAGATATTTGAGCCATTTTGCATCCTTTCCAGTTTGCTTTGCTTGTCCTTTTAGTCATTTTGCAATACTTTTGGATTGTTTTGTGAGTCCAGTTTCCATCCATTTTTAAGATTATAGTTGTCATTTTAGCCATTTTGCATCCCTTGGTGAACATTCCAAGAGTCTTTTTAGCCATTGTGAATCTCTGTGTGATTGTTTTAATTCTTTTTGGCATTTTTTGTGATAATTTGTGAATATTTTTAGTCGCTTGCATTCTTTCATAACTATTTTACTTGTCTTTTTCTTGTCTTTCCCTTTCTAGGCATTTTGCTTGTCTTTTGATTCATTTTGCGTCTCTTTGTGAAGGTTTTGCAAATATTTAAGCCATTTTGCATCCTTAAGTTATTGTTTTGCTTGTCTTTTGCTTGTGTTTTAGCCATTTTACATCCATTCTTGAACATTTTAGTTGTCTTTTTAACCGTTTTGCATCCTTTTGTGGTTGTTTTCAGTTTTTTAGCCATTCTGCTTCCCGTTGTGATTGTATTGTGAGTCTTTTTAGTCATTTTGCTTGCCTTTGTAGCCACTTTGCTTGCTTTTTGTTTCATTTTGCATCTCTTTGTGAATGTTTTGCAGATATTTGAGCCATTTTGCATCCTTTAGAGATTGTTTTGCTCGACCTTTTAGTTATTTTACAACACTTTTGGATTGTTTTGGTGAGTACTTAGTTATTTTGTATCCATTAATATTTTTTTTGCTTGTGTTTTTACCATTTTACATTCATTTCTATACATTACAATTGTCATTTTAGCCATTTTGCATCCCTTTGTGAACATTCCATGAGTCTTTTTCGCCATTGTGAATCCCTGTGTTTTTAATTGTTTTTTTGCAATTTTGCATCTTTTGTGATAATTTGTGAAAAATTTCAGTTGTTTGCATTCTTTCATAGCTATTTTTACTTGTCTTTTCAGCTGTTTTGCATCCCTTTCTAGCCATTTTTCTTCTCTTTTGATTCACTTTAAGCCATTTTGCATCCTTATGTTATTGTTTTGCTTGTCTTTTGCTTGCATTTTCGCCATTTTACATCCATTTTTTTAACATTTCAGCCATTTTGCAGCCATTTCTTACAAGTCTTCTTAACCATTTTGCATCTCTTTGTGATTGTTTAGTCTTTTTATGCTATTTTGCATCCGTTGTGATAATTTCTGAATATTTTTTAGTAATTTTTGCAGTCATTTTACTCTTCTTTTTAGATATTTTGCATGTTTGGGATTGTTTTAAGAGTCTTTTTGGCCATTTTGCATTATCTTGTGGTCGTTTTGCTCATCTTTTAAGCCATTTTGCATCCCTTTGTGATCATTTTGGGAGTCTTTTTAGTCATTTTGTGCCCCCAAATCAGACAGCAGAGAAATCACAGTTTTGTGCTTTAACAGTAGGACTCTCCTGTTTTGTTCTTTTTGATTTAAACTCTCTTTAAATGTGTCTTTTCATGTTTCCGTGTGTTTCCTCTTTAAGTTTTATACGAACCACCTGCTGACACGAATTCGCCTCCACACAGAAGTGATTATTTGCTCGGCGTCAGGAGGTTGGCCGTCAGTTTGTGTAGTTAGATGTGACGTATTTAAACTCAGCAGACGACTCACTGATGTTGAAGTTCTACATGTTGTCTGAGGCTCACAGGGAAGAACATCAGAGCCGGAAACAAGAACAAGTCCTGAGCTCTCTGCCTCCATAATGGATGAAGGATTAAACTTTAAATATCAGCATTTTCCCCGTCACTTTGTTTACACATCAGCCCAACAACAAGATGTTTTCTGACTCGACCTGCTTCTGTTTAGATTTTAGCTCCTGTCAAAGCGGAGTAGGAACCACAAAGAACAAACATCAGAGAAGTGGGTTAAGTCGAGGCGAACGCGAACTTAATTATGCACAACTTCAAGCCTTAATACACTTTAAACAGGTGAGTTACATAAAAACTAATGAGGAAATTAGCTGCAGAGGCCAAAACAGGTTATTTTACATGAAACAGAAGCGGCAGTTTCAGGACCACATTTCTAGGACCCTTGTTTTTCGCAACAGCGCCACCTATTGAAGTGGATAAAACTAATTTTTTTATTTTTTTAACATTATAAAAACAGTCTTTCTTCTTTTTTTGCATCCCTTTGTGATTTTTCTTTGAGTCTTCAGTTGCTTTGCATCCATTTTTAGCCATTTTACTTGTCTTTTAATCCATTTTCATCCCTTGGTGATCGATTCGCAAGTATTTTTTGGTCATTTTGCCTCCCTATAAAATTGTTTTGTTCGTCTTTCTTGTCCATTTGCATCTCTTTGTGATTATTTTGCATCCCTTTAGTTGTGCGTCATTATTTGTTATTTTACTTGGGTTTTGAGTCATTTTTGCTTAACTTTGAAGACATTTTGCTTGTCTTTTTTAGCTATTTTGCATCCCTTTGGGGTCTTTTTTTTGCATCATTATTTGTTATTTTCTTGGGTTTTTAATTCATTTTTGCATCACTTTGAAGATATTTTTGCTTGTCTTTTTTGAGCTATTTTGCATCCCTTTGGTTATTTTCCATCATTATTTGTAATTTTACTTAGGTTTTTAGTCATTTTTGCATCACTTTGAAAACATTTCGCTTGTCTTTTTTAGCTATTTTGCATCCCTTTGGGGTTTTTTGCATCATTATTTGTTATTTTCTTGGGTTTTTAATTCATTTTTGCGTCACTTAGAAGATATTTTTGCTTGTCTTTTTGAGCTATTTTGCATCCCTTTAGTTGTTTTCCATCATTATTTGTAATTTTACTTGGGTTTTCAGTCATTTTTGCATCACTTTGAAGACATATTATAGCTATTTTGCATCCCTTTAGTTGTTTTGCGTCATTATTTGTTATTTTACTTGGGTTTCCAATCATTTTTGCATCACTTTGTAGACATTTTGCTTGTCCCTTTAGTTGTTTTGCATCTTCTATGGTTACTTTACTTGTCATTTTTAGCCATTTTGCATCCCATAATTATAATTTTCTTTGTCTTTTTTGGCCATTGGCATCCCTTTGTGAATTATTTCATGACTTTTTAGTTGTTTTTGCATCATTATTTGTAATTTTATTTGGGATTTTAGTCATTTTTGCATCACTTTGAAGATATTTTGCTTGTCTTTTTTTAGCTATTTTGCTTCCCTTTAGTTGTTTTGCATCTTGTATGGTTATTTTACTTGTCATTTTTAGCCTTTTTGTATCCCATAGTTATCATATTCTTATATGATAACTATGGGATACTTTGTCTTTTTTCGCCATTTTGCATCCTTTTGTGATTGTTTAGCCAAACAGTACTACAGTTTTTAGTTGGACATCAAGTCTTTTTAGTTTGCTTTTTGCTTTGCTTTCTGTTTTACCTCTTCTGTTAGTCTTTCATCCCCATTCTTCATATCTTTGTGGTTATTTTACAATTTTTTTTTGTCATTTTTAATTCTTTTATAGTCATTGCATTTGTTTTTTTTGCTATTTTGCATCCCTTTATGATCGTTTTGTGACTCTTTAGTTGTTTCCATCTTTAGCCATTATTTTACTAGTCTTTTAAGTTGGTTTTGCTTCCCTCTGTAACCATTTTGCTTATATTTTTTAGCAGTTTTGCATCTATTTAGCTGTTTTGCATCTTTAAACCCTTGAAAACTTATGGTCTTCAGGCACTACAAACATGTTCCAGCTCGCAACAGTTGCTCCAAACAAACTATTAGCCTGTTTGTTTACTTATTTATTGAAACCGTAGTGCAGTTTTGGCAGCTCAGCTCACGACTGGTGATAATTAATGATTGCCAGCACATTAACTGAAGCTCAGAAGACAATAAAAGCGTTTCAGTGACACATATTTATGTTTGTCAGCTACATTAAATAAGCCGTAAACAACCGATAGTGTGAAATCTCTTAAATTTAAATAATAGTGTCTCAGTTCATTTTAATCTCTCTGTGGATGGGTGGAGGATGGTTTCAGGCATTTATTCCCGACTTTAATGTAATTTATTATTATATATTTTTATTTGCAGCGTGTCTCTGGTTTGTCTTCTCTTCCCTGCTTTGCAGTTTAGACCGACAGAAGTAGTCTTAAGTCACCGAAGGAAAAAGACGTCGAGACCTTATCTGGTAATTATGACATATCTCATAATTACACCCGTATCTAATAGGCCACTTATGAGATCCAGTAACAGACTAATGGGAGCGGACAGGCAGCTACTTCTTCTTCAGTGAAGCAGCTAAAATTGATTTGGGAGGGTTGGTAAAATTTGAGCTGCTTTAGGAGGAAGGACTGCGCAAGAAAAGCCAGTTTGTGAATCTTTTTAGTCATTTGCATTCTTTCATAACTATTGTACTGGTCTTTTTAGTTGTTTTGCATCTCTTTCTAGCCATTTTTCTTCTGTTTTGATTCACTTTGCATCTCTTTGTGAAGGTTTTGCAAATATTTAAGCCATTTTGCATCCTTATTTTATCGTTTTGCTCGTCTTTTGCTTGCATTTTTGCCATTTTACATCCATTTTTGAGCATTTTAGTTGTCATTTTAGCAATTTTGCATCCATTTCTGATCGTTTTGAGAGTCTTTTTAGCCATTTTGCATCCTTTTGTGATGACTTGTGATTCTTTTTAGTCGTTTGCATTCTTTTATAACTATTTTACTTGTCTTTTTACTTGTTTTGCATCCTTTCCTAGCCATTTTTCTTGTCTTTTTAGCCATTTTGCATCCCTTCGTTATGATTTATGTATATTTTTGTTGTTTGCATTCTTTCATTACTATTTTACTTGTCTTTTTAGTAGTTTTGCATCCCTTACTAGTCATTTTACTTCTCTTTTGATTCACTTTGCATTTCTTTGTAAAGGTTTTGCAAATATTTATGCCATTTTGCATCCTTATTTTATTGTTTTGCTCATCTTTGCTTGCATTTTAGCCATTTTTAACATTTTAGTTGTCATTTTAGCAATTTTGCATTCATTTCTGATCGTTTTTCA